>JAESVK010068719.1:0-53191 GCA_017140935.1 Hamamelis virginiana
ATAATGCACGGATACACCACTTTAAATATTTTATAGTGGTGATAGGACTATAGGAGGTTTGAGACGAGCCAAATGAAAATCCTATTTATGATTTATTGATGGCAGTATATATAGTTGTATACATAGTTGTAGGAGGCTGGGGTGAACCAATTGAAAATCCTTTATGATTGAAAATCATATTTGTGATTGTTTATAATAATATTATTTGATGTTTGAGTGTGAATGAAAATTGCTTAATCTAAATAAATATTATTTTTATTTGATTTATTGATGAGGAAGCTGTCTATGATGAACTCTTTAAAAGAAAAAAATGCTAAAAACTTGGAATCTAATGCATCATTGCCAACCTTCAATATTGATACTCCAATTTCAGTCTTTCTACAATTGATTCGGTTGAAAGACTGAATATGAATTTATTTTATTATTCATGAAGAAATTTAGCCTTAAATCTTAATATATTTCTAAGTTTGAATTTTGAATTTTTGTCTTTAATATTTTGGCCCCTCGGTGATCAAATCCTGGTTCCGCCCCTGCCCACCACTTTCTCACTATTCTCATAGAAATATTAGGCTATATATTACAAGTTAGATATGTGAAATGCATGATAATTATAAGGTGCATGTAAAGTAGTATCAGGCTCGATCGGCACTACCTATGACTTGGGCACCATAAACATATATGGGTAATTAATTAACAAGTTAAAAAGATGGCCCCATGGACCTGTACAAGTTCCCCATAGGTGGACATAATTAGGACCCCATGCAAAAAACACATTAAAAGTTAAAAAAAGGGTTGTATTAGCCGAGGGACTTTGCAGGAGATGTTAATGTTTTCTGCCCATGCTGCTTCACATATGGGTGTCAATTTTGGTAAAAAAGATTGAGCTGATTTCATTTGTGCCTTCTTGTTTGTCTCTCATCAATGAAACCCCACGCTTAAGAATAATAAGTGGGATTGATTTGATAGCTTGTTAGGTGAATTATTTAGTTTCAATTATGAAAGCAGTTGGAATAAAAAGCAATGCAATATCAATATCAGTAAAAGATTTTTTAGAAATTGCTATTATTAGGGCATGACTTTGTATCTCAGCAATATCTTGGCTGACCAAATTGATGGCTATTGGTGATTAGAGTGGAATATAGTGTATCTTTGTACACTGAATCGGTGTGGATAACTTCCCACAAATGGGATACTGGAATGTGTGATGGTGCATTATAAAAGACCATAAGCTGTGCAACATCTGGATCGATCCACTTTTTTGCTGGATCAATCCAAGATTGTATTTTTTAGATATTTTCAAATTCCGGTGAGGGTATTTTTGGTTAAAATCTTCATGACGTGTCTATGTCGCCCTTGGGCCTATATATACATCATTTTATACCATTTAGGGTAAGGAGAGTGACCTAATCTAGAGAGAGGCACTTGCCTCATTCCATTTTAGATTTATTTTGAAACTTTTTGTACAATTATTCTATTTCTATAGAGATTTGGCCTTTTGATCTTTAATTCCACCTTAGATTAGAGTTTCATAAGTTGTTGGAAATCACATAACTCAATTTGAGTGTAATCCAATTCATTTTGGAGTATGATCTTGTGGATTCAAGATTGACTTTGGTGACTCCAAGTTATTTGCCGGTAAAGATCGGCATTGCGTATCATGGAACTCGATACGTGGAGCGCGTGCTATGGATCTTAGCTCAGGAATAGCTATGGATCATTAGTGGACTCATTCAAGGGAATTCTGATATCGATGGATCGATTTCGACATGGCTTGTGGACTCTGTAAATCCTTTTCATAATGCTTTCATTCGCTCTCTTCTCGTGGTTTTTCCTAATTTGGATTTTCCACCTATATTGTGTGTTGCAATTGATTCCCGTAATGTTTTAAAACCCGAACTGTTCATCGAACCGAACAAATGACTGGGTTAAGGGTCAATCGGTTCAACCGGGTTGAACCGTGACTTCATCATAACATCATAAATATATAATGTATTATTTATTTATTAGAGCAAAAGCTGCAAAATAGATTTAAAATATAATTTTTTAAAAATGTTTGTACAATTAATTCATATATTTGAATGTATACACAATCATCAAAATTGAAAATTTATGACTACTCTTGATTAATCATAAATATTATTTTTTAAAAATGTAAGATAAGAATATTGTAATATTAAATTAGGTGCCTAGGGTTTCTTTTTATCTATTTGGGGTTTTTTTTACACTATTTACCCTTTTAGCCTTCCTACTTTAAGAGATTTTAAAAAAATTAGGGCTATTTTAGTCAAATTTGCACTTTTTTTTTTTACCAAAATCCTGTCGGTTCTCCTAACCCACCAATAAACCCGTAAACCCGCCTACCGTGGGGTTGACTGATTTTTACTAAATAAGCCGGTTTTTAGTAGGATTAGGTTTTAGGGGGTTGAACCACCCAGTGAGACACCCGGTTCCTAATTCAACTGGTTGAACCGGCCGGTTTGGTCCGGGTTTTATAACACTGGATTTCCTTTTATGTTTTGTTATTAATTTGATTATCAAGAAGGATGGAATGATATTATTATTCATAGATCTATCTTGATAATTACTTGTTTTGTGATGCTCATTATCTTACATACTATGTGTTTGATATTTGTCATATGAGAATTAGTTATTATTGAATTAATTGAAATGATCTAAATCCAAGAAATTCATATGTCAAGTAAATTTGGACTCCAAGATTTTTTAGTATATATAGTATTTAATCCAACGATCAGTATTTCAAAATATGTATCCTACAATTATCTATGGGCTTCATGCTTACATAAGGTTATGTAAGCATATGATGATTTGACCATTTCTGTATATATATATAACCGATCCAACGTCCTTATACTTCTTATCATCAGCCCACTTTCATTAGGAGAGGTATTTTGAAAATCCGATCGTTGGATTAGATAATCTTCATATGTATGTCATGTCTGCCAAAAATCATAATGATCGAGCAAGTGATTTTAAAAGGGTTAAACTCGTTTTGGTACCTCGAACTTTTCACAAAGTTTCAATTTGGGCCTCAAACCTTTTTTTGGTATCAATTTAGTTTCAAATTAAAAACTTGGGTTTCAATGTTGGCGAAATCCTGACGGTTGTTAGTCAAACGTGATGGAACGGCCACGTGGATGCTAACATGGCAAGTTGCTGACGTGGTAGTGTCATGTCAGCATTTAGTTTCCTCCAAAAAAATAAATCACATGCTCATCACGTGAGGAAAATTAATTGCATTTTAGTACCTTGAACTTTATACAAAGTTTCAATTTGGTCCATAAACTTTTAAATTGTAGCAATTTTATGGCAACTTTAAAAGTAAGGTGTCAAACTGTCAATGTAGTCCAAATAAAAAATAAAATAAAAATTAAGGCTAAATTACATCGGTCTCTTCTGCGTATGGGCGAAATTACCAAACCTTCCCTTAGATTTAAAAAGGGTTAAACTCGTTTTCCAAGTCAACTTTTCACGCAGTTAGGAAAAATTCACATTTTTCTGCCAAAAAATTGACTTGGAAAGTATGACATGAAAGCTTTCCATAACAATTTTTTGGTAGAAAAATGTGAGTTTTTTTTTTTCCCAACTTTGAAGGCTTATTTTAACTTCTTTATTTCATAATAACTTGAATCGCTCAAATTGGAATTCATATATGAGAGATATAATCCTTAAAAATGGGCTTACAGAACAAGGGAGGTCATTGAGCATAAATCTATACCTTAGGGAAGCGATGACATTTTTCAAATCTAAGGAGAGGTTTGACAATTTTGCATAAACGCAGGGGAGAGCGATGTAATTTACTCTTAATTTTAATATTTATTTATTTGGACTACATTGACACCTTACTTTTAAAGTTGTCATGAAATCGCTACAATTTAAAAGTTTATGGACCAAATTGAAACTTTGTATAAAGTTCAAGGTACTAAAATGCAATTTTAATTTTTCTCACATGATGAGCATGTGATTTATTTTTTGGAGGGAAATAAATGTTGACATGGCATGCTAACATGGCGCTGCCAAGTCAGCGTTGACTCACGACGTCAACATTGACTTGCCATGTTAGTATCCACATGGTTGTTCCGTCACATTTAACTAACGGCCATCAAAATTTGGCCAATATTAAAACCCAAGTTTTTAATTTGGCACTAAATTGATTAAAAAAATAAAAATAAATTTTGAGGCTCAAATTGAAACTTCATGAAAAGTTCGAGGAAAACGAGTTTAACCATTTTTAAAATATAGATATTTAAACAACTTTGATAGCATCCAAAAATAAATACTATCAAAGTGTTTCAAGAATTGTATTTTGAAAACCGATTATTGGATCACTCTGATTTTTGGCAGACTTGACATTCATTATAAAATGATTATCTAATTCATAAGTCGGTTTTTCAAAATATCTATATATCTTATGGCTCCTAGGAAGGGTGGGCTAATGATAAGAAACGTAAGGATGTCCTTACAGGATCGGTTCTGTATATATATACAGAAATGATCCTATCAGCATATGTTTATATAAGCTTATATCAGCATAAAAAAAAAAAATTGTATGGTGCATATTTTGAAAAAATTGACCGTTGGATTAGATATTGTACTTATGCATGTCGTGTATGCCAAAAATCACAGTGATCCGACAGTCAGTTTCTCATAAATGTGACTGAAAAAAAATATGACAGTTTTCAACGGTCAAAGTTTTTGATTGCTATATTTTGAAATTCTAACGTTGGCCTGGGATTACCATGTTTTTTGGTATACATGACATTCACGAATACAATATCTAATCCAACAGTCAGATTTTCAAAATATAAATCCTTCAATTATCCATGGGCTTCTGTGGATCAGCCTCGTGGCGGGGCTTTAATGGTGTGAGTCCACATCATCACCGGGCGATGTGATTAAAGGGGGTTTAGAAATCAAACAAAGGAGTCGCCACCTTATTTTTAAGGAATAAGGAAACCATAAAAATGTTTTATTTTAAAACAAAACAAACTCCATTTTCAATGAAAAGACAGTCTACAAACCAGAGTTGGATCCGGGGGCTAGGTTACGACGTGGGAAGGTTCCAAGCTTTCACTTGTAGGCACCCACCTCGCCCTAATTAAAGGACTTCTAATTTATTTGGGCTATTTAGATTTCTCAATGCGAACAATCCTAATAATCTAATCAACCAAAAAAAATAGTGATATAAATGCATTATCTATATTAGTTATATTAATAATAATAAAAAATATATACAAACAAACCCTAAGAACCTAGGACATCCTACGGGCATCCTAGGGCGGACTTGAGCCCTATTAGCGCCTACGTAACTTACTAGTATCACCTAGCAAGTATCAAAGTCCACGTAGTTTGACTACCCTAGGACTCTCCTATTGTAATCGATCACATCATCAAAGGTATTTCAACCTAATTCAAGACTCTAACTTCGAGAGTTTTTGTTTGTTCAAAATCATTTAGTTAAAATCATTTATTTGAAATCATTTCAAATTAAAAGATATTCATAAAATCCAAATATTCCAAAATAATTCTTATCTTTAGAATTAAATTCCAATTGAAAATCTTTTTCAAAGATATTTCAAGAAAACAAATTATATGGGAGGAATCTCATTCCAAGGTAAGAAAATCTTTAAAACATTTCAAATCTTTTGAAAATCAATTAATAATCAAATATCTCATAAAATCATATTTATTTCATAAATATTGCTTCAAAAATCTTTTTATAAATATCTCGAAGGTTGACTCTCAAATTGATCAAAATATCCAAATCAGAGTGTGATTTTTACAACACAGGAAATTCTTAGGGAAGGTCAAGTGACCTTCCTAGCCTAGGGTCTCTAACTAACCCTAAAGTTAATCTAAAACCCTAACATACTAATGCAAATGCATGCTGTAATTTAAACAAATAAGCATGTAATTAATTCTAAAAATGCATGAAAATGCCCCTAAATGCACACTAATTAATCTATGTGAACCTAAGCATTTTTCTAAGTTGGATTTGGCCTTAAAATAATTTTTAGAAGTGATTTAAAGGCATAAACAAATCTGGACAGATTTGAATATGGACCTTTAATCGCTCTAAAAATCATGAAAACAAAGATTAAAAATGTGAAAATGTCCTAGCATGCTTTCTACATGAATATACTATGAAACTACTAATAAAATCATGCAAAATATGGCTTAAAAATGTTAATTAAGCCACTTTAAAGCATGTATTCAAATCTGGACAGATTTGAATACATACTTTAAGTAGCTTAAAAATCATCTTTAATCCATAATAAAATCAAATAAACACCCTAGCATACAATCTAACATGCTCGATTAATTTACCATGCAAAAACATATCAAAAACTATACAAAACCATGCTTAAATAATTAATTCAAACACAAGGGGAGGATCTTACCTTCGCACGCTCCCTCGTACACAATTTTTATGTTCAAACAATCAAATCAAATTCAAGTGCTCAAATAATCATGAAAAAGCATGAAAAAAATGACCTACAACTCATCACATATCAATAATATATATTAACACATTCGTATCATCATTAATACCATCAATCAAACATTTAGAGATTCGAATAACAATATGAATGTATCTACACTTACCCTAGGCATGCTCATATACATGAAATAACAACAACGGACTCATCCTAAACATGAAATCATAACAAAAACTAACCCTAGCATGCTTACACACATAAAATCACAAGAAACTAACCCTAACATACATACTCACATAAAATAATGATAAAACTATTTCTAATCATGCATACGTACATAAAATAACAAGAAAACTAACCCTACATGCATACTCACATAGAATAATGATAGAAAATAATAAACCCTAGGCATACATACTAACATAATATAACAACAAAGTTAAACCTAATCATGCATACTCATACGAAATCAAGAAAAACAAAACTAATCCTAGCATGCATACTTACATAAAACCCTAACTAAGTTAACCCTAATCACATTTAATCACATAAAACAATAATATACCTAACCCTAACATGCATATGACATGAAATAATGAATAAAACTAAATCCTATCATATTAAACATACTCATAGTAGAAAGAAAAGAGAAGAGAGAATTCATATCATATGAAAATCAAGAGGACTTACAACATAGCCTCATCAATTTACACAAGAAATCATGAAGAAATGAAGGTCAAGGTTAAGGGTTTACCCTTCGATCTCCTTCTTAGCTAGCCTCCTCCAAGCCCTTAGCCTTTTCTTCTTACTCCTTCAATGGTGTAAGAGTGAAGAGCCTCAAAAATCTGTAGCCTCCTCTCCTACAAACCCTAAAATTCTTCCTCCCTCCCTTGAACCTCTATAGTGCAGTATATATAGAGCTAGGGTTCAAAATCCTTGAATGGTTAGGATTAATCCCTTTAAAAAACAATCCTAAGGCTTAGAATGAATCTCTCTAGGGTTTGAAAGCTGAAACCCTTCGAATCCCTCCCAAAAAATCAAATCAAATCGGCCAAAATAGGAGCAGGTTTCCAAAATTGCAAAAAGCTGACCGAGCATGCTGGTGGCCGTCCTAGGCATGGACGGTTGGCCGTCCTAGCTGGACGGTTGGCCGTCCTAGCTAGGACGGTCACCATGCTGATTTTCCAAAAATTGTTCCCTAATTCTAGGGTTTTTCGAATTTTGGCCATATTTTGGTCAAATTTGATCCAAATCCGATGGTTCAGGGTTCAAAACGACCGTGTTTTGATCCTCCACATTTTTAGAATGTTTTTGGGTTAAAATCAATTGACTATGGTCAAGGGTTTTAGCAAAAAGCTAGCCAATTGACCCGGTTGTGCCAAAATTGGTTATATGACCATTCTCTGTTTTGTAAAATTGATCAATTAGGCTTGCACCACTTCTAAAAACATGGTTTCAACATGAAATTGGCACTTAAAAACATGTTTTGAAAATCTTTTGTTTTGGTGAAAACGATCAATTCACGGTCAATTTGATCGAAACCCTAATTCGGCTCATCCTTACCCGTGGGATCGATTTTGGGAGAATCCATCCCAACCATTCAAATGCTCAATTGACACACCAAATACACTCCCCACATCCACATAAACCTCATGAAACAATCCGTTTCGAATTCGGAGGTCATTCGGAAATTATACGAGAAAAAGGACGAAAATGCCCTTCAAGTCGCAAAAACCCTAATTACCTATCGAGCTCTCATCAGAATGCCATGAAAATTTACAGGGATGTTCTAAAACACCTTAAAAGTCAAATGCAATACAAATGGGTTGATTCCAATCCGAATGTACACATGAAATAATGAAATGTCATTTTCCTCAGCAAAGGGCAATTTGGTCAATTTGGTCTTTACAAGGCCAATTCCTCACCCAATGATCAGCTATTCTAGTTGATCATTTGCATGGACATATGGTAGAAATAAATGGTAAAAATGGGGTGTCCACAGCTTCATGCTTACATAACTTATGTAAGTATATGCTGACTAGAGGGGGAGTGACTTATGTAAGCATATATATACAGTCTCGATCTAGTCAGCATATGCTTGTATATCTTATGTAAGCATGTATCTAATAGATAATTGTAGGAAATATATTTTGAAAAATTGACCGTTATGGATATCATGCAAGCTGAAAATCAAGGTCATTCAGTGTAAACATCTCAAGTTATAGACTCGAAAAATTGGAACCATTGAAAACTATCACAATTTTTCTTAGTAACATGAGAAACTGACCATTCAATGACTATAATTTTTGGCATGCATGACATACACAAGTATAGTATCTAATCCAATAGTTTGTTTTTCAAAACACGTATCCACAATTATCTACTAACTTCATGCTTATAAAAACTTATATAAGTATATGCTGACTCGATCATTTTTGTATCGTATACTATTATATATAGAGCAGTGAGCTGATGTGGCGATCCTAGAATTCCTTCAATCATTCATTTCCTTCTCTCCTTAATTCTCTCCCTTCATTTTTATTGGTTTTAGCCACACTTTAAAATGATATGGCATTATATCATTAGTTCAATTAATTAAATGAAATTTAAATTTTCAATATTTTTTATTGGGGTGGGTCCCATTTAAGTTTTCTCTCATTCCATGATTAATTTTTGAGTAATTCTATTTCACCACCTTTTTTTAATCACCTCACATGGACCAATGGTCTTTATGATCTTTAAAAAAAAAAATGAAAATATTACATTTATTGATGTGAACCACACATCAAATGCTAACTAGTAAGATGGGTCGAGTAACATTTTTCTTTTAAAAAAAAAAAATTTCCTTTTTATTTATTGTGGATTTCATCTACTTCTTCATCTCTCTCTTCTTAATTATATTTTATTTTTATTTTAAAAGCTAGTTCAACTTTAATTTTTACTTTTTTGTGGTATTTTAAAATTTTTAGTTTTTGAATAACACATCCAAATTAATTTTCTCCAATCTATTTAACAATTTTAATCATTCTTATTTATTAAAATATATATTCTAATCCTATAAATATGATTAAGATCAAATGATCAAAATCATCTAATCAAAATACTTATTTTATACAATTGTAATTTATTAGAAAAAATCTTATTGATAAGTCCCGCGCATTGTGCAGGTTTGCGCTCGTGTATATATATATATATATATATATATATATATATATATATATATATATATATATATATATATATATATAATGATCAAGTCCACATGTGTGGATGTAAGTTATATCCACATAAAGAGTTATAAATCATTGTAAGATGCATATTTTGGAAAACTGATTGCTGGATTAGATACTGTACTTATGCATCTCGTGCACGCCAAAAATCACGGTGATCCAATTTTATCAGAATTTCAAAATATAGTTATGAAAAACTGTGATCGCTGAAAACTGTTATAGTTTTTCTCAGTGATATTTATGAAACACCAATTGTTGGATCACCATGATTTTTTTGCAGACATGGCATTCATAAGTACAGTATCTAATCTAACATTAGTTTTTCCAAAATAAACATCACATACACAACGATTTATAGCCCTTCATGTGTATATAATTTATCCACATATGTGGACTTGATCATTGCTCTCTCTCTCTCTATATATATATATATATCCAAAAATCATAGTGATCCAACGGTCAGTTTATTAGAAATGTCACCGAGAAAAACTGTGACAATTTTCAACAGTTCTCAACCGTCACAGTTTTTTCAGTCTATATTTTGATATATTTACGTTGGATCACCCTAATTTTTGGCATGCATGACATCCATAAACAGAATATCTAATCCAACATTTTTTTTTTCTTGTAAAAATATGTATTATACAATTTTCTATTAGCTTGATACTTACATAAGATATATAAACATATGCTTACTAGATCGGGATTATATATATATATACACTCACATGGTAAGGTTCCGGATCTATACTCATTGTTCACAAAATCCAACATGGAAGTATGCCAAATCAACATATATATATATATATATATATAGAAGTGTTCTGGTCAGCAAATGCTTACTTTAACTAAAGTCAGCAAAGAACACAAGCCCTTGGATTCCCATTCACTTAATGGATGATTCATCTCAAGATTCCAATCCAAGGGTTTGTGTTCTTTGCTTACTTTAGCTTAAAGTCAGCAAATGCTCACTAGAACATTTTTCTATATATATATATATATATATATATAATGAATTTTATACAATATTATAAACTTAAAAATATTTAAGATAGTTTTTATCTTTTTATCTTTTTACCATCGCATGTACCTGTTGGACTTGAACCTTATTTTTTATTTATTTATTACTCCGTATTAATTTTTAGCCAATGGTACGAATTGATCTCTTACCCATTAATCCCGGCCACCATTTCAAATTAAATAACATCGTTGCACCATTTTGTGATGATGGCTTCCGCCTATCCTTTTAGACTCTGCACAAGTTACAAGTAGATTTGCCCATCAAATCCAATAATTCATAATAGGGGTCTGAAAATTTTGGACTGAACCAATCAGACTTCCACTGATCTAACCATTGGGGTTTAAAGAGAACAATAAGGAAGGTGACTACTCTTGAATGTAGTCTCCAGCTATCGCCATCTGGAATCTTCCCACCATGAAACCAATTAGGTTTTCAAAAGCAGCCATGATAAGTCATGGTGACCAAATCTCTTGGTGGTGCAGGTCTTATATAATCATCAACCCTTGGAAAGTTTACTGTCCTTTTCATTTGAGGTATTGCTCAAATGGACTCAACTGTATTCTGACTTCCATGGATTGATAAATGTTATAAGTTTAAATCATATATATATTATTTATACAGAGAGTAATAAGTTTAAATCATATATATATTATTTATACAGAGAGTAATGTTCATATGAGAAGGTCAGCATGCTGTTCATAAATAATTGTGGAATGTATATTTTGAAAAACTGACCGTTGGATTAAATACTATGCATATGTGTGTCGCGCAAGCCAAAAATTATAGTAATCCGACACTCGGTTTCTCATGTCACTGTGACAGTTTTTTGTGATCCTAATTTTTCATTGTTTGTATTTCATTGGATTGCTGTGATTTCTGGCAGACGTGACATTCATAATTATAAGAGTATATAATCCAACGGTCGGTTTTTCAATATATGCATCCCACAATTATCTATGAGTGAAAGTCAGCATGTGCTAATAGGAACATTACTATATATATAGAGTAATTTTCCTATGAGGACTTCCTTATGTAAGAATTTGACTTTATAGTCAATGTAAGATGAAAATTTTGAAAAACTGACCATTGGATTAAATATTCTTCTAATGTATGTTATGCATGCCAAAAATCGTAGTGATTTGACAGTCGATTTTTAAAATGCAGATTATGAAAAACTGTAACTGTTAGGTATTATCATAGTTTTTCACAGTTTGTATTTTAGAAACCAACTTGAGATCACTGTAATTTTTGGCATACATGTCATACATATAAAGAATATTCAATCCAATCGTCAATTTTTCAAATTTTCTATCTTACATTCACTAAAAAGCCATGTCCTCACATTAGCTTGTGTGAGGAGGCCCTCTTAAAAAAAAAACCCAATATATATATAATGAGGCAATCCTGTTAGGAATTCCTTTCGCTCATTATCGTAAGGACGTCCCTTCTGAAAGCCATTGGAATGATATTTAATTTGAAAAACCGACTGTTGGATTAGATAATCTTCTTATAAATGTTATGTCTGTCAAAAATCACAGTGATCCGATAATCGGTTTTCAAAATATAGTGCGTGAAACAGTTTGACAGTATTTACCGTCGGATGCTGTCAAAGTTGTTTACATGTCTGTATTTTAAAAACCAACCGTTGGATCACAGTAATTTCTGGCAGACATGACATACATATAAAGATTATCGATCAAATCCAATAGTTGATTTTTTAAAAATATCTCTTCTAGTAAAAGTGCCCTTATGATAAAAGTGAAAAGACGTCCTTACAGGATCGCTTATATATATATACATATATATATCAGACATGATAATAAATATGGCTAATTTTAGATCACAGTTCATAAAACTGACCGTTGGATTAGATGCCCCATCTCTGTATGTCATGCCTGCAAAAAATTACAGTGATCTGACGGTTGGTTTTTGAAATATGTCATTTTGAAAATATGTAACTTATTTGTTCTTCAAAATATCACCATTTTTTTTAATGGCAGTTATTTCAAAAACCAACCGTCATATCACTGTGATTTTTTGCAGGCATGACATACAGAGGTGGGACATCTAATCCAACGGTCAGTTTTATGAACTGTTATCTAAAATTAGCCATATGGAGCCGACCTTACGCAACTTTGCTTAAGGCCGGCCTTATATTATCATGTCTTATATATATATATATATATATATATATATATATATGCCTCATGCACGCATAACCCAACTGCCTAGACGCCAATATAACAACCAACTCTAGCCCAGCTCTAGCTAGCTTAGATTCTCATTAATTAATTTCCCCTTCACGTGCAAGAGACATGCACTTTTATCTGCGTGGGTGGGTGAGAGAGAGAGAGAGAGGGGTGGCATAAGGTTGGTGGATGGGTTAAAGAAGAAAGAGTACAAGAGACTTTTAATAATGGAAAGGCCGCATTCTCTATATATCTCGAGCTTGCCCCCCCTTCTAGCATTCGAGAATCTCAAATGGAGTCCAGACTAGGAGCACAACAAACACACATGCACAGCTCTGCATGCAATATATATATATAGAAAAATATTATAGCACCATAAATTTTATCCCGAAAATAAAAATAATCCTAATGTGTCATACTTTGAGTGATAAGATCTTTCCTTTCAAACTGCTTTCTTCTTTTTCACATACTATTCAAACCACGATATGTTAGGGTAGTTTTAAATTTCAGGTTAAAGTATCGGTTGATATAGAATTGTTGTATAATATATATGCATGTATGCATGTATGGTGAGTAAAATTGTCACAAGGAAACTCTCACTATCTTGATAGTTGGTAGTAAGCCGCCATTTGAGTACTAGGTGTTACTTGTTAAGATAGCAAAATAAATGAATGCATTATGTTATCATGTTATATTATTTTTAGAGGCTCTACAAATTTGGAGCATGTTTATATTAGCTTTTTTTTTTTTTTTTTTAAATTACTTTTAAATTTAAAAATTTATTCTTGTTCTAAGAGATAGAGTGATAATTCCTTTTAAATAATTTGAGAGGTAATAGGATAAATAACAAAATTTTCCTATTAAAAGTGATTGTGACAAAAATTAGGAGGGCCCAACTTTTATCACAATCACTTCAAATATGAAATTTTTTTTTTATGTAAAAACATAGTTTGAACATAATTTTAAAGAAGTATGTGAATAAATAGTTTTCCAAAAGTATTTTTTAGAAAAAAAACAAAAACAAACAAACCCTTAATTGTTTACTGCATCAAATTTTACACCCTTCAATGAACTCTTTGAAATTCCTTTTCAAATTTTGTTTTGATTCCTCTTTCTTCAATTTTTAAATTGTCATATGAATGCGTTTTAGTGTAAAATTTTGAAAAAAAAAAAGTCAAAAGTTGTTTAAAAGTAAAAGTAGAAAAAAGATTTAAAAAAAATAAATTCAAAGAACCCCTTAAATTAAACACATAATAAAAAGTAATTTTTCAAATTGAATTGCTTCATAGGTATGTTAGATATTTAAATTTAGTGTAAAAATTAATTTAAAGAGTTGACACACTCATATTAAACATCCAAAAGCACCACAATCAAAGCGAATATAATAAAATAAATTAATTTGTTGATATTAATTGAAGATGGTCATGATATTCATAATAGGATAAGATATTATAGAAATATATGTCATACACAGAGATATAAATATGTATGAATAAGAGATAGAGAGAGAATGCCCAATTGAGAGAGAGAGAGAGAGAGAGAAGGGGGACCGAGGAGGGGGCCAAATGAGGACTAGGGAGGGGCCAAAATACTGACGGGACAAACGCACAAAGGATTGTCTCGGGAACGGCCGACCCAACAGAGGTTAGTGGGAGACACCAAAACGATAGCCGAAACGGAGACCTCTCTCTCTCTCTCTCTCTCTCTCTCTCTCTAACTTTCTCGACTTTGGATCCCAACTGATAAAGACAACACTGACGTTGCCTGCCTTTTCTTTTGCACATTTTAGTGCTTTGTTTGGCATTCTGTCTCTGCTCTCTACTTTCACTTCCCAGCTACTAAATCTACTTCTATCTCATACAAGTGCGTGCTTACTTCATATAATCCACATATATACTAATTAAACATGCACATGATCGAGAAAGGTGCACAAATTAAATCTATCTTGCTACTTGTTTCATCAATCACCTTCCTCTATTCCTAAGATCAAGACACATGCATGGTGTTAAAATTTGGGAGAGAACTTGTGTACAACCAACGAGCCATGGGCCATGGCCCCCATATCTTTATAATTTTGATCTTAGCAAATAAGAATAATGTAAGGCATGTGAAGTTTTGTCATGAGTTCACCACCACAAGTGCTCCATTACCCAACTCTAGCTATTAGGATCCCCTTAGAGGAGGGTGATCCAACTTGCCATTAAATGTTAATATAAAAAAAAAAAATTCCATTAAATATAAGAATGATGATAAGGTAGCTAGATGTTTCTCTTCTTACACTAATAATATTTTAACCTTTTTTAAGAAATAAGGATCATATTTAGCTGTGAATTTCGAAAATAGTTTTTTACTTTTAGAATTCAAAAAATAGAAAATAATTTTTTTGACTTCTATTTTTAATATTTATTTTTTAAGAATAAATTAACCAAACATATTTTTTAGGTTGTTTTCTTTTCTTTTCTTTTTTTTTTTTTTTTTATTTTTTAAATATTGAAAACTGAAAAGCTAATAACTAAACATATATGTTTTTTTTACTCTGTTTTCTATTTTTAAAAAAACTTTGAAAATAGAAAACTATTTTTGAAATTCACGGACAAACATGATCTAGATTTTTAATTGAATTTTGTTCTTAGGCTGCATTTGATTAATAGAAAAAGTGCAAAAAATTAAAAGTGAATAAATCCACTTTCTTTAATAATTGCTTTTGTATGATAGATTATATATATATGTTGTTCAAGTCCCAACCTATATACATTTTTTGACAAGATTGAGGTTTCTTTTCTTACAAACTTTTCTTACAACTTTTCTTATAAACCAAAGTGCAACAGGAAAACTAAATATTAACCAAATGCAATATTAAATTGCTAAGAAAATAGAACTAAAGAAGAGGAAAGGAGAATTAACTACTCCTTATATATTCTGTTCTTTCAATTTGGATTCTGTATTTAGCATAAATTTTGTTTCTATCTTAGAAACTTTAACAAAATTTCAAAAATAGCAGTGCTACGGATACCATAGTGCTTTCCCGTTTTATACTCCCGTCCATATAATTAAGTGCCACATCAGCACAGTAAAAATACACCAGTCCACATATTTAAGTGCCATATTAGCACAGTAAAAATACTCCATCACAGTTAAAACACCCAAACTCAGTAAAAATACCCAAATTCACTGTATTTCATTTCTACGATCCTAATATTTTCACTGTTTTTTTTTTCCCTTTCATTTTTAAGCAAATCACAGTAAAGACAACACAGTGAAAACACATAAAACGCAGAAAAAACACAAGACAGTGAAAAAACAACAACTTACAAATGATGCTTAGTCCATGAGTAAGGTCATGAATGGTTGCCTGTGTTTTGAGGTAAAATAGGGTGTCAAAATCCTAAGTCACCTGTTTTACCCTTGTGAGTAATTAGATAGAGCTCATTATCGCATGCAGGTTTTTAGGTCAGATTAAGTCAGTTCTTTTTTGCGTTTAGTTTTTAGAGAGTCCATAGGTATCCCTGCCAAGTTTCATGGCATTCCGAGTCAAGCATGATAGGTAATTAGGGTTTTTGCGACTTAAAGGGCAGCGTTGTCCTTCAAGTCACAAAAGCATTTAAAAACCTTCAAGCCGGTTTCGAATTATCCCGAGACTTTGGTATAGGTAGTTAAGGTGCATTTGGTAGCTAAGTTGATCAATGGCAAAGTCAGTCGAGCCTTCGGGCTCATGTTTAGCTCTTAAGGCCCAAAAGGCCCTTTTTAGCTGAGGTTAGGGTTTCAACCATAAACGACTGGGATTCGATCCTTTTATCAAATGGAGGCCTTCACAAGCTTCAAAACACTTTCTTAAATGATTTTAAAACTTGTTTTGAGAAAAAGAAACGATTTCGAGAGCGATTGCTTAGCAGATTTCAAAACACTAATTTGGGCCCAGCAAGCCCAAAACAGCTAATCGGTCAGCTTTCTCTTAACACTTTGAATCCAGTCAATGTATTTTCTCTTCAAACACTTCTCAAAACATGGAGAATCGAATCACGATTGTTTTGGCGCTTGAATCGTCGAATTTGGGCTTAAAACGGGTCCGAAAAGCCAAAAACAGTAGAGACAGGTCGAGAGAGGCCCAAAATGGGCAAAATTAGGTGTCAACTTTGATGACCATCCCTCCCCGGATGGTTGGCCATCCCTAGGGGATGGTTGGCCGTCCTAGGATGGATGGTCATCGAAGCCCTCACCCAATAAATGCTATTTTTCAGTGTTTTACCTGCCTGGGACTCTTCCAGGTGCTTCAAAGTGTCTGATTCGGCCTTGGGGACTCTGGGATGAGTTTGGAGACCTAGGAAGACACATTTAGGGCCCTTGGATCATTCCTAAGGTTTTAATGTGGACCATTGATCAATTTGAAGCCCTTCCTATATACACATCACTTAGGAATTAGGTTGGAGGCTAGTTAAAAGACATTGGAGACTTGGAGACCTTGGTAGCAGCCCTCTCTACCGTAGCCACGAATTTGGAGGCTCTCAAAGGTTGAAGAAGGAAGCTTGGAGCAAGAAAGAAGAAAGCTAAAGGTATGTTTGAACATACCGTGATGTTTAGAATGAAGTTTTGCATAACATAGTTTGATTTTGAAGATTTCTGCATAGTTGTATGTTTAGTATTCCTTTTCTCTTCTTCTTCTCTTTTTCCATGTCTATGTGATGTTAGGAATGAATGTTTAGTTTGAGTATTCATAGGTTAGAAGTAAAAGGGTTAGTTGTTTATTGTATGTGGGTGTTAATGTAAGTTTCTGCACTTATGAGTCTTGTATGGTTAACTTAGGAAGTTTGAGTTTAGGTGTATATATTTAAGTATGCTAGTTATTATTGTTTAATAGAAACATGTTTAGGATTTTATTTACATTTAGTATGCATGATAGGAACTAGTTTAAGATATGATATTTTCTATTTTAGGGTTAGTTATGCATGTTAGTTAAAGTTGAATCATTTCGCATATATAGGATGAGTACCTATGGTTTTAATATTTTAGGGTAGTTTTGTGTTTAGTTTTGTTATAGCATGATCCTTGATCTTATCTTGATGGTTGGAGTATATGAAATATGTTCGAGGGAACTTGCAAAGGTGAGCCTCTTCCCTTGTGTTTGGGTAAATTATTTTGGTTTGTTTATACCATAGTTTTGATATTGTTTTGTATAGTTTTCTAGTTTAATATGTAATATGCATGTTAGGACATTTATTTGTAATTTTCCATGGATTAATAATGATTTCTAGGTTATTTAAAGTATATATTCAAATCTGTCCAGATTTGAATGTACACTTTAAAGTAGCTCAATCATCATTTTTAAGCCCATTTTTACATAATTTCTTTATATGTTTTGTTAATATATTCATGTATGATGCATGCTAGGTCATTGCCACATTTTTTATTAATTTTTTTTAGGGTTTTTAGAGTGGTTTAAAGCTTATATTTAAATCTGTCCAGATTTATTTGTAACTCTAAATCACTTCTAAAAATCATTTTTAAGGCCAAATCTAACTTAGAAATATGTCTAGGTTCACATAGTTAAATTAGTATGCATTTATGGCATTTTTAATGAATTGTAGGGTTAATATTATGTTTGTTTATTTAAATTTCAGCATGCATTAAATTAGTATGATATGACTTTAGATTAACTTAGGATTAGGTAGAGACCCTAGGTTTAGGAAGGTCCCTAGGACTTCTTTTTGTTGTAAAGATTGCATTCAAATTCAAGTATTCGATTGAGTCTAAGAGTCTATCTTTGAGTGAGATTTTAAAAATGATATTTTTGTTAAAAATAATTGATTTATTAAATGGTTATTTCATGAAATGGGAACCTTTTAAAAGAGTTTATAGTGAAAATAATTTCTTTGAAAAAGAAATGAATTTTGGAATGAAATTCCACGGATAATGATTTTGAAAAGGGAAGTTTAAATTGAGGTTTACTTCTAGAAGATAAGTTTTATCTTTTAAAAATTCTAAATGCATTGGAAATCTTTTAATTATCAAGTATTTTTGAAAACTAATTTTGAATGGATAAAAACTCTCGAAGATAGAGTCTTGGATAAAGTCGAACATTTTTAAATGATGTAGTTCATTACAATAGGAGAGTCTAAGGGTGATCGAACTACATGGACTTTGATTTTTATGAGGAAACTGGTAAAGTACGTAGGCAGTCAATAGGGCGCAAGTCCAATCTTAGGATCACTCTTGTCTCCTAAGATCTTTAGGATTTTTGATTCATTATTATTATTATTATTATTATTATTTAGTATTATATACACTATTTTCTTGGTTGATTAGATATGATAGGTTGTTTTTTATGAGATTTTGATAAAGCCCAATAGTAATTAGGAGACCTTTAATTAGGGTGAGATGGGTGCCTACAAGGAGTCCCTTGGAACCTTCCCACTTCATAACCTAGTCCCTGAATCCTACTTTGGTTCGAAGACTTGCATTTTTCCTAAAAATATGGAGTTAATGTTTTATTGAAAATAAAACTCTTTTTGTGGTTTCCTTATTCCCTAAAAATAAGGTGGCGACTCCCAGTTTTTTTTTTTTTACAAACTTTTATCCTTTTTCAAAACCCAATCTTGAGTGGATAATAGAGAAGGATAAACGTGGATAATAGAGAATGATAAATCGAGACGGATAAAGATCATCCACAATCCACAATGATTTCAAAAAGTGAAACGGCCTCTCAATCCGGGTTAGCTGGTTCACAGATTGGCGACTCCGCTGGGGATGTCGAGGGCTAAACTCCAATTAATTATTTTGGGCTTTTCAATTTCTTAATTAATAAAATCAACCACTGGCATTTGTATGACTGTTTGGCTTTGATTTCTGCATTGTGTGTGCATTGTCTTTGCATGATTAGGAATGTTGTATGCTAAACCAACGATGAGCCTAGCCCTAGGCCAGTCTCTTCGAGTCTTGGGTTCCATGTATGCGAAAGCCATCACTCTTCTCGCCAAGTACCCTCAGGTATATCAAACGGACCAATCACGTACTGTTGGACCCACGCGGCATTCCTAATGTCACATGTGGTTAGGTATATCGATTGGACCGAGCAAGTAAGGGACATTCAGCCTACCCTTTGCATTAGTCCATATAGACTGTCTCTCTAGGACACATACCCTACATCGCCTGTTCACACACTATTGTAATGTTATGCTGTCGGATTTACCCATTGGTTTTGTTTGAGCCTTGATTGTGAAGTGTGTAGAACCGCTAGGACTTAGGTTGTAGGACTATGCCCTTTATGAAATGCCCTAAACTCTTAAGGGACGTGTCCTCAAAGAGTTAAGGTACTTAATGAAGGCCTAGTACCCTACATGTTCTTGGACTTAGGCCCGTGGTAGTGTTATGCTGCCCGAATAGTCGTATCCGTTTGTGAGACTTTTGAGAAGGTGTGAGATGTGGGCTTTAGGCGTATGTCCTTTGGATGGAAGGTATAAGTCCACAGTGAGTTTGAGATGTGGGCTTTAGGCCCATTTTCATGGGCTAGAATGTGAGAGAGTGAGATCGATATATGGGCCTTGGGCCCATGTTCTTGTGAGTATGCAGTCTGTTGTCCTTTTTATCACATACTCTATTGTACTGTTATGCTGCTGGTTTGACCTCCGGTTCTGTGATCCTTTGATTGTGATATGTGTAGAACCTTTAAGTCCCTACGCCTGTGGGCCTATGTTTCTCATCGAATACCCCAAACTTGTAAGGAAAGTGTTCCCAAGAGTAAAGGCGTTTGGTAGGAGATTTGGCATTCTACATGTTGTTGGGCCCTAGGCCCTTAGAGGTGTTATGCTGCCCATTTGGTCTTAGATTCTAGAGATAGAGTTGAGTTTCACATGCGGGCTTTAGGCCCATGCCTTTAGGATAGATTTGGAGATCTTCTGGTGGGCCTCTAGCCCATGGTAGCATTATGCTATCAAAATCATTTTGTCCATTAGTGGGCCTTAGAAGATGAGATTGCCACGTAGGCCTCCAGACCGTTTGTCCATTTATGGGCCTTGTGGATTGAAAGTGAGATTCGCGTGGGCTTTAAGCCCATGGTCTAGAGTAGGATCCTTAGGTCCACACCTTCGATGAATACTCTTAACCCATAAGGAAAGTGTCCTAAATGTTGGGGTAGTTGCCAAAGGTATAGTCCTTATCCCTTTTTTGTTCCTAGGCCCGGCCCATTGTGGTGTTTTGCTACCGAGTTGTCATGCCTATTTGTGGGCCTTATACTTAAAGAGTGAGCTTTGTGCGGGCTTTAGGCTCATGATCTCGAAAATTTAGTGATCCTTGACCATTATTCGGGGTACCCATCAGAAGTATAGTCCTTATACCCATCAGCTCTCTAATTACCCCGTTGGTAGGGTTATGCCGCCGAATTTTCCTTAATTGCCCTTACATGTTTGAGCAAGATAAGTATAGAACCCATAGATTGTAGAGCAATTAGGTCTATTCCTTTTTTATTACCTTTAGGAAGTGTCCTACGATATTAAAGTGCCAATCTGGGCTTACCCCATTGCTTGTGGGCCGTGGCCCATTGTAGTGCTATGCTACCAAGTGATCCTCATATGCCTTTTGGCCTTGGAGGTAGAAAGTGAGAATTGTGAGGGCTTTAAGCCTAGGTCTGTTCATTCTGAGTGTCTTTACTAGCGGCTTCTTTCCCTAAGATTCCCTAGTCTACCTCACGTGCTTTTGGTGTGAACTTTCATCATTTTTAAAGGAATGTCCTAGAAAGTAAGGGCTTTGTGAGTTTTGTAAAATATCATTCTTTTTCAAAAAGCAATCATGGGGCTTTAAATTGATTTCAAAATTTTCTTTTCTTTTTAGAGCATTCTGGCTTGGATCGTTGACTCTAGTGGGCTTGAGTTAAGTGTTGATTCATCTATTGATTCCGATATGGCTAACAACGAAGAGGTTTCCCCTACTGGTGCTGTCATAATCATGTCCTCCAAGGAAAGAATGGAAGCCCTAGCTTAAATGGCCGACGATTTCCTAGCCCTAAAAATAACCCAAGATTTATCTGAAAAGAATGGGGCTGAAATAGGAGAATCATCCCATAAGCCTAAGCCCATCGTTGAATCCGTCAAGCCCATGGACTTGGATAAAAATCATCAACCCAAGAATCCTTCATATCTCATTGTAGAGCCTATTCTCCTAAATAGTAGGATTGAAGCCCTGGAAAAAGCCTTTAAAAGATTCCGAAGGTTTGATGACTTGATGGACATGACCTCGCTTTTCTTGTTCCCGAAAGCCCGATTACCCAGCAGGATACCGGAATTGGAAAAGTTTGATGGGATGGGTTGTCTTAAGATCCATTTGAAGATGTATGTGAGAGCCATGCATCCCCGTGGGGCTGATGATGAGTTACTAGCCCAAATGTTTCATGAGTCGCTTGTTGGATCTACTTTGAAATGGTTCTTACATTTGGATGAGTCTAAGATAAAGATGTGGGAGGACGTTTGCATTGAGTTTATTAGCCACTACCAGTACAATACGGAAATTGATGTCACTCGTCGTGATTTGGAAACAACCAAGCAAGAACCTTATGAGACCTTCTCAGCTTTTATTATGAGGTGGAGGGCTAAAGCCTCTCAGATGATCAACCGACAAACAGATGAAGAACAAATCCAAATGGTACTCAAGAGTTTGTTACCCGTCTATCTCAAGTATCTCTTTGCACAGTATTTTTCCAATTTCAAAGCTCTTACCGGAGCTGGAATCCAAGTCGAAGTTGCCCTTGCTAAAGGGGCCATTGAAGTCGAATAATCTCTCAAAAGACAACGAACTATTTTCGAAGAAGAGTCAAGTGATGAAGTCAATACCATTATCCCATCCACATTGCCTTCCAATGGAAAAAATCCACCCCGCCAATTTGCTGATTTCCACATGTCGTTGGATCAAATCCTCGAGATGTTGAAAGATCAAAACCTTTTGCAACCCCTCGAGCCAAGGCTTCTCCCTAAGTCCATACCCAAGTCTTTCAATGAAGATGAATACTGCAATTTTCATCAATATCCAGGCCATTTGACCAACCAGTGCTTCCGCCTTCGCCATGAAATTCAAGATCTGATTGACCACGGAGTCATTTCTTTGCCCAATTTCTCCAATCATAAGCTTGAGCCCACCACCACACCCCTTTCCAATGGATCCCTTGACGGAGAACCTTAGTGAGGGCCCATGAAAGATGGAGAGCTGTTTCTGCCGAGTAGTAGTTTATAGGATTTTGTTTGTGCTTCTTTTGAGTAGTGTAGGATTTCAGTTTTCATTTTCAATAATAAGTGTTTCCTTAGCCCGCTTATGGGACTAGGGCGATCCCTTGTTTAGGATTTTTTTGTTTTGTCATTTCCCTTCGAGTTCAAAAAATAAAATGAAAAAAAAGGATTCTCTTCTGCATTTTCTTTGCATTGTCTTCCTCTATGGATGTTTATGGCATGGATATAAATCTTAAAAAAAAAATGTCTCTTTGGAGCTCGTTGAGCAAAGGAATATTGGACAATCAACCTACATGAATTAATTGGAATCAATTGTTTAGGGACAAATGACTTGTCTAAGATAATTAAGATTGAGCCAACAATTTTCTCACAAGAAAAAAGAAATCAATTGGAAATCATGCTTAAAGCAAACTTGTGAAACTTTTAAGTTTAGAAACAATATGCCTGTGAACCAGCCACCTATCCCAAGGGATCGGGAGGCCTTCGTTCACTTTGGGTCATCGTGGATTGTGGATGATATTTATCCGTCTCGATTTATCTGTCTCTATTATCCACATTTATCCTTCTCTATTATCCACTCAAGATTGGGTTTTTGAAAAAGGGTAAGAGTTTATAAAAAACTGGGAGTCGCCACCTTATTTTTAGGGAATAAGGAAACCACAAAAAGAGTTTTATTTTCAATAAAACACTGACCCCATATTTTGGAAAAGCATGGTCTTCGAATCAAAGTTGGATTCGGGATCTAGGTTACGAAGTGGGAAGGTTCCAAGGAACTCCTTGTAGGCACCCACCTCGCCCTTAATTAAAGGTCTCCTAATTAAGTTTGGGCTTTATCAAAATCTTATCACAATAATGCTATTTAATAATCAATCACAAAATATGAATAATAATATATAATATATAATCATAGATAGTACAAAAGTATACACAATCCTAAAGACCTTAGGAGACTCCTAGTCAACCTAAGATTGGACTTGCGCCTTATTGACTGCTTACGTACCTTACCAATTTCTTGATAAAGATCAAAGTCCACGTAGTTCGATCACCTAGGACTCTCCTATTGTAATGAACCACATAATCGAAAGAATTCCATCTTATCTAGGACTCTGACTTCGAGAGTTTGATTTTGATCAAAACACCTTTTTTATGAAGGATGGAATTTCATTCCATTTTAAATACTTGCAAATGACTTTTAGAATCCTTCTCGAAGTAGACTCCTAAGTAAAATATAACTCTTTTTTTATTGTAATTCTTACAACAAAGAAATGTCCTAAGTGGGGTCAAGTAACCCCCCTAATCTTAGGATCTCTAACTAGTCCTAGGTTAATCTAAATACCTAATATACTAACATTATGCATGCTGGAATTTCTGGAAAATACATAAAAAATGCACTAAAGAATGCAAACAATGCATGAGGAATGTCCTAAATGCAATCTAAGTCATCTATGTGAACCTAGGCATGTTTCTATGTTAGTTTGATCCTAAAAAATGATTTTTAATCCACTTTTAAGGTTACTTTAAACCTTGGACAGATTTATATGTAACCAAAAAATGGATTTAAAACCCAAAAATAAAATAAATAAAAGAGGTGTAAATGTCCTAATATGAAACCTAATATGATATATCAAAATAATTATGCATCATGTTTGAAAAAAAAACCAAATTTAAACATAAGGGAAGGGACTTACCTTAGTTTGTTCCCTCGAACACATTTCATATGATATTTCAAACATTAAACATAAATATAAATGATACAAATAAACCTAAACATGTTCCTATTGACCTATACTAATTTAACATAATCAAAACAAACTAACTATACTTAAATAAAAACCATAATGCAGAAAATCTACACACTAACCTATATGCAACTAATCCTAACCTTTGAACACCCAACTTAAGTGCCCATCCCTAACATGGCATAGAAGAAGAAGAAGAAAAAGAAGAATGCAAAAACTTAAAACAATTTTCACAACTCTACTAACCTTTTTTGCTTCATTCCCTCTTGCTCCAAGCCTTTTCTTCAAACTCCAAGGACTCCAAGGACTTCAAAAGTATAGCTAAGAGTGCTATGGGGGAAGCTTGTGCAATGCTCAAGCCTCTACTCTCCAAGCTAGCTCTCTAAAGCCAATTGTGTGTGTTAAAACTGATTTCAGAGCTCTCAATTTATAGGAAAGCTTGAATTTGATCAATGACTGAGTTTAAATCTCTTAGAAATGATCCAAAGGCTCTAAACCAGCCTTCCAAGGTCTTCAAACTCATCCCAAAGTCCCCAAGGCCGAATTGGATACATGATAAGGCTTGTAAGAGTCCCGGGTAGGAGAAATACTGAAATTTAGCAGCTGTAGGCATGAAACAAGGATGACCATCCTCCTTGGGATGGTTGGCCGTCCCTCTAGGACTGTTGGCCGTCCCTTGGTGGATGGTCATCGAGCTTTGAGCCCAATTTTGCCCTTTGTGGGCCTATCCCAGCCCGTTTCGACCCGGTTTTAGCTTTTTCGGCTTTTCGAGCCCGTTTTAAGTCCAAATTCGACGATTCAACCGTCGAAACGATCGTGATTGTGAAAATTAATTGACCAAAGTCAAAGTTTTAGGGAAAAGTTGACCGATTAGCTGTTTAGGGCCTGCCGGGTCCAAATTAGGGTTTTGAAATTTGCTAACCAATCGTTCTCGAAATCATTTGTTCTTCTCTAAACAAGTTTTAAAACATTTTAAGAAAATTTTTTGAAGCCTTTGAAGGCTTTGGTTTAATAAAAAGATCGAATCCCGGTCATTTCCGGTCGAAACCCTAATCTGGGTTTGAAAGGGGCTTTTGAGCCTTAAGAGCCAAACATGAGCCAGAAGGCTCAACAGACCTTGCCACTGATCGACTTAGCTACCAACCACACCTTAAATATTTATGCCAAAGCCTCGAGACCATTCGAAACAAGATTGACAGTCATTCAGAGCTTTTGTGATTCAAAGGGCAGTACTGCTTACAGGGATGTTCCTAGACTCTCTAAAAACTAAATACAAAGAGAACCGACTCAATCTAACCTAAAAACCTACATTCGATAATAACCTCTACCTAACTACTCACAAGGGTAAAACTGGGAACTTAGGATTTTAACACCCTATTTCACTTCTAATCACAGGCAACCATTAATGACTATACCCATGGTAAAAAATGGATGTCTACAGAAGCCCCTCGTTGATGTTCATGGCTTCGCCAGTGAATATCAACGAAATAAAATGACATCCCATCTCTGCCACAACAAAAGAGAGGAAATCAATCCGACTACTGACAAACATTGACCAAATCATTATCTTTGGAAGTCCTACACACACTTCCAACAATCTTGGGGGACCGCAGTTCTTTCGGAAATCACACACACATTTCCAATCATCACTTTGGAAGTCCTACACACACTTTCAATCATCTTAGGGGATCTCAATCTCTTTCCTGGAAATCCTACACACATTTCCAGTCATCATCTTTGGAAGTCCTACACACACTTCCAATCACCTTAGGGGACCGTAGTCCTTTTCTTGGAAATCCTACACACACTTCCAATAATCTTGGGGGACTGCAGTCCTTTTCCTTGGAAATCCTACACACATTTCCAATCATCTTTGGAAGTCCTACACACACTTCCAATCACCTTATCTTAAGAGTCTGCGACTCTTTTTGGAAGTCACACACATACTTCCAAAAACCACAATCTTATCCTTAGAGTCTACGACTTTTTTGGAAGTCACACACATACTTCCAATTTTCTTCAAATTGTCAATATTCTGTTGACATCTATGTTATTGTCAACATATATGCATTCCACAACATCATCAATATTGTTTATCATCATTTCTCATACACATTTTATGTGTATTTTTCATCATCTTATGCAATCCACACAACCTTTATTGATTTGGGCCTCCCAAGTGGGCCTTTCTTATTCACAAGCCCTCCATGGGCTATCTTACCTCCACAATCCCTTCATGGGTTTTACAATCTTCATCATTTCACTTGTTCTTGTAACCATTCCATGATTACCTACCTTACTCACACATTACTTCCATCATCCACTTTCATATCTCATGGTTTTCAACCAAAAACTTATCATTTTATGTGAACTTTCCTATTCACAATCTCTTAATTCCCATCTTTGTATGCACCAACTCCTCTTCATTTCTCATTCACTTATCAAATAATATTCAATCTTAATCAAATGAACTTTCTCAAATCAAATTTTGAAAGAAAGTGGGTCAAAATTGGTCAAAAAAGTCAAAATTGGGCTTAATGGGCCTCAAAAGCCCAAAATAAGTTAAAATTGGCTTCAAAAATGGATGACCATCCACCAAAGGATGGCCAACCGTCCAAGGTGGACGGCCAGCCGTCCCTTGGTAAATGGCCACCCAAGCCATCATCCTATTATTTAGGTGCTTTGACACCCATTTGCATTTCACTTCAATTTTCTCCCAACTTTGAGACTTTCTCTCTCTAGGTTTTCCAATTTCTCTCAAAAATCCATCAAATTTGATTTTATTACATCCAAATTAACCTCCAAACATCTCTAGTATTGCTACCCACCCCAATTTGTGAATCAAAACCTAGGATTTCACCCTTTGCATTTCAATTTGAGGATCCAAAACCCAAATACACATCATACCCACATTCTCAAGCTTCTCAATCTATACACTCATGGCAAATAGGGGGAATGCATCTTCAAAGTACCCTTACATGAAAATGAAGAGTTATAAGGCACCATCACATGATCCTAACAACACAAGCTTGCTATTGGAGCCCCATGATCATCTTTCTCACATACATACTAATCAAGAGGTAAGCTTACTTTTCATGCATTTTCTTTGAATCATTGATGTCTAGATGCTTCAATATTGGTCTTTGGATATTGTTTGATGACTTGTATTCATGAAATTTGTATTTGGCAAAGCTTGGGAGCCCCATTTCACTAGCCTTACAAGCTTGAAATGTTGCCCACTAAGTGTTTGATAAAATTCCCAAGAGATTAGAATTTGATTTTTCAATTTAAATTTCCCATGCCATGATTCAAATATGTTTCAAACATCATTTGGATACTTTCAAAAGTTTCATGACAAGTTTTCACAACTATTTTAAAAAATGTGCACACTAAGTGTTTGATAAAATGCCTAAAAAAAGGGGGGCAATTTCCATTTTTCAAAGTAATTCATTATGTTATGATTCAAATGTTTTCAAAATAATTTTTTTCATATCATGACAAGTTTTCAAAATATTTCAAGTAATGCACATATCAAAAATTTTTCATGAATTAAGACTTAGCTTATTTTTTTACCCAAAACAGTACTTACTTAAAGTGCCATTTCCATGGCTTTAAGTAGTTTTATTTCAAAACTCATGCTAAGTATCCATTTCATGATTTTCAAAATTTTATTCTTTTAGGATTTTTATTTCCAATTCCATTTTCATGAAAAGAAGTCATATGGGGTATTAATGAATTATGCTATCTCTTGATGTAAAATTTAAAGCACCAAAATTAACTATATGAATTATGGTATTTTTTTTGAAAATAGATTGTTGGTACATAAAATAACTCACAATTGACAAATAAAATCTGAATATTTTTTGAAAATGTGTCATTTTGTGGGTTAATTTTGTATCCTTGATTTAAAGAATTAGCATAACTCATCTCTATACCTCTAATCCATTAATTTTTATCTTCGCAGCCAGAGTTCGACATCAGGACTCGATCTTCCCTACAAGGCATAGTCGGATGGTGGCCTAAAATGGACACTCTCCAGCCACTAACCAAAGCGACAATCCGACGAATAGGCTTTGGAGATTTCATTGATTCACTTTGGATCGATTCTATGGATAGACAGGCCCTCATGGCCTTATCTGAGCTCTTGTGGGACACCACCAACACCTTCCATTTCGAGTTTGGGGAGATGACCATGACCCCTCTCGACTTTACTATGATCACGGGACTTTCCATTGGGGGTCGCCCTTTGGACTTTTATGGGGATGCAAGTAAAAACTCTGTCTATTTAGATACCTACCTTGGGGCAGCTGCTATTGAGATTGTAAAGAAATCAGTTTGCCGAAATAATCTTTTCACCACTTTTAATAACATGCCTGAGGAGGATGGGCAGGATTCTGATCACATTGTACGGGTTTTCCTTTTGTATGTACTGTCATGTACTCTTTTTGCAGGCACTGCTGATTTGGCTCATCTATGATTTCTTGCTAGCTTAGAGGATATTGATACCATCTCCCAATATAAATGGGGTGGCGCTGCCTTGGCCACTATGTACAGGACTATGAGTTGTCGGTCTCGAGGAGTATGTACAGACTTTGGAGGCATGGGATTCGTCTGGGAGGTATACTCACTTGTTTGAAAATATCATAAACTTCTCTTTACTTATCTTCTGACAATGCACATATTTTGCAGGTATGGGCTTATGAGTATCTTAGTCTGAATAGCCCCATGCTTAATGCTAATGACTTTTCCTGGCCAACCCTCGCTCGATATGCCCCAGATCGGCGAGTGAGTGCCATTGCCCATAGGCACGATTATGCTTATAGTCGCACCTTTCTTGCAGGGTTGCGCTCTAACAAGGTAACCATTTTCATTTCTACTTTCCTTTCTCAATGCTCAAACTTTCTCTAATATACTTTGTCCTCAGGTTAAATGGAACCCTTGGCGTCATTGGAGAGGTCCTGGTCCATGTATGTTCGGCTTAGTCCCGTGATAGAGATGTCACATAAAAGGATTCTGTTCGAGGGGCCTTCTAGCAGATATTGGTACCTTGGAGAGAGGGTACGTGCTCAAGTCTGTGGATCCTATTCAACTGCTCGTGTACCTCATGCACCTTCTCCATCTATGAGGCATGCTGATAGATTGACAGACCATGCCTTGGAGGATGCCATGGCTGGTGTATTAGCGGATGCTTACCATCATCAACATGAGGATTACCGTACATTCTGTCATCGTTATTTGATGCGTCCATTAGTGTCAGGGTTTCCACCTACTGAGGTATTGAATTTTCTCTTGATTGCTTTACCCTTTTTTCCCTCGTATTATTCCTCATATCTCTTCCTTTGGCAGGGTCGTCGAGCCCGAGGGCATGCTTCCCATTCTGCAGCTGCTGCAGCTCCTAATGAGGGCGAATCTTCATCTTCTGCTCCTTCTTTGCCACCTGTTCCTTGGCAGGTGCAAGTCATTGAGGATGGCAACTTTGTTCAAAGACCAATTACTCGCGTGCCTTATAATGAATACCTTCATCTTGATCCTTCTTATACTTCGGTAATCATTGTACTTTCACCCTTTGTCATATGTAGCTCTTTCTTTCATAATATTTGAATCTTCTGTCCTTTCAGGTGTCTGCGTCGTACACTGAAGAGTGGTTGGCTTATAATGCATCTTTGGCTAGAGAACTTAAAAGGATGAATCTTGATGCACATAACGCGAACATAGCTGCACAAGTAACTTTCTCTCTACTCTTTCAATAATCAGCAATTTCATTCTTCATCAATCTAACCCTAAACTTTGGGTTTGCAAGCTTCGGCCCAGCCTTCACAGGAGCACTATGGATCACGAAGGGATCACGAGGCATCAGGTTCACGGGGAACGTGGAAATCATTCCGGCGGAGATGATTTTGTACTATTAGGCCTATAGTCGGCTCGTTTAGGATTTTCCATGTAACTCTTTCTCTATGTATGCAAAAAAAAAAAAAAAAAAAAACCCTGATTAGTTTTTAATTATATCCTACTGAGAATACAAATGTGTTTCAATTGCTTTTTTGGTTCAATTTTAACCCGAAAATAAGTCAAAACTGACAAAAAATGAGCGAAAAGTCAAACCGGGCGTCAAAAAGTCTCAGAAAAGTCAAAATTAGGCAAAATTAGGCAAAATTGAGGATCAGGGATGGATGACCATCCCCCTATGAACGGTTGGCCGTCCCTAGTGGGATGGTCATCGACCCTAGTTTCTAATTTTCGACTATTTTGATGATTTTTGACTTTTTGAGTGTCCTACTTCGCCTCTAACTCAATTTCTTTTGCCAAAAAGCTATAAAAACACACCCCTATGCTCACTTTCATCACACTAAACACAATGGAAGCTCTCAAGTTGATCATCAACCTATTCATAGCGAGAATGCAAGTGGAAGACAAGAAGGTGTTCGCGCGATTTGGGTTGATTTCATGGTTCTTTCTCTGTCATGTGAAACTTGAAGACAAGCTTCTTAACTCTGTGATCCATTTCTGGGACTCTGATCTTCATGTATTTCGCTTCAACTGTGAAGAGGTATGTCCTTTATTTGAGGAATTCTGTGCTTTAATGAATATTTCTGCTAGTGGCCCTTTCATCTTTCCTACCATTCGTCGAGGTTATTTCTAAACATTTTCTTCTCTCTTTGAACTCTCCCCTAGGGAAGCTTCTTCATACATCCATGAAAACTCCATTGATCTTCTCAAACTAGTTTCATTTTTCTTGAGGGAAGGGGAAAAATTACTAGCTCATAGGCTTACCCAGTACGCACTCGCCTTATGCATAGTGGGTTGTTTCATTGTTTCGAACGGAACCACTTTCATACCCATTGAAACATGTAAGCTCATTCTGCCATTGTCGAAGTCTCATAACATCATTCCCCTGGTGCTAGCTGAGACTCTGAACGGGCTTGACCACTTTCATTCCAACTCTGCTTCTTGTATTATGGGTAGCCCCATTCTTCTTCAGATGTGGATGGTTGAGAGACTCAAGCTGATCACTCCTCTTGATGGGCCCAAACACTTGTCCCATAACTATTGTTCGCGAAAGCTTTTATCCTTTGAGTGTCGCTCGATTCAGGACATGATCATCTTCTTCTCTTCTCTAACTTGGAGAGATATTCAGTGGCATGTGGCTATATGGGACTGTGGCGACGAGTATGTGATACACACCTCGGGATGCTGTCAGGTGAAGCTCATGGGCTTAAAGCATACATCATTCTACTGGGCTTCCCGCGTACTTCGCCAAATGGGTCGTGCTCAAATAAACCTCTCTATCAAAGGGCATGTTCATGGGGTAGAGGTGGCTACTCCTTCTTTAGTATCTTGGGCTATGAAGAAATGGGCTTCAGGCTTGTGTTTGATTCAGGTAGAAGATCGCAATGGGCCTTTTAGGTTTGGTGAAGGGTATCGGGCTTGGCTTAAACAAGACTTGGGCTCAAAAGTACAGGCTACAAGGGACAAGGTTCGAAGTCTCGTTTATGATTCTCAAGTTACAGCTCAGTCAGCAGGTTCATCACTTCCACTAGATGTGTCACGAGTTAGGACAACTAAAAGAAATTGGGGAAATGAGAATGAAGCCCAAGCCTGTAGAGCAAGAAGGACTTAGAGTAGACTAGAAATTTTTTTTTTCTTTTTTTTTTCTTTTTCTAAGCAATGTAAGATTTGAAGAAAGTAGGAATTATGGGCATACATGGCATGTAATAAATTTTTCAAAAGGTTTCTACCCTTTATGGATGAATAAATATCAATTTTATTAGAATCTTGACGAATTTCCTTTAATAATTACAATTGAAACAACTCTTAATGTTTTTACAAGAAATAGACCGCAACCAAGGTAACTTTATGGGCTGCCTACGTATCCCCATCCTTGATGCATTCTCTTGTCATTTTTTCTTAACTCATTGTGATATTTGGGGAATCAGGTCTTCGTAGTTCATAAATCTAATCAAAGAAGTCCACTTTTTTTTTTGAATGCCCTAACTTTTGCCTAAGCAGCCTTTTCGGGTTTTCTACCTAGCGGGCTCTTTTTTTTATTACATATTTTTTTTATATGTGATACTTCTGCAATTGATCTAAATTGGTAGGTTGAGAGAACTCATTCCCGACAATGTCTGCAATCTTTACGGCTACGCCTAACAGTATTTCTCTGATAATGTAAGGACCTACCCATATGGGTTTGAACTTTCCTCGCGGATCATGAATCGATGCTCGAATCTCCTTTAGTACTAAATCCCCTTTCTTCAAACCTCTATGCTTCACTTTCTTGCCAAACGCCTTGGTTATTGATACCCCTGAATGTGGTAAAGTGCCCTTAATCGCCTTTTATCTAGTAGAGCTAACTCTTCATATCGATTCTTAACCCATTCCACTTCAGCCAAATGACTCTTCATTGCAATCCTTAATGACGGGACCTATAACTCTATGGGCAATACCACTTCCATTCCATATACGAGTGAAAAAGGTGTAGCCCCGGTCAATGATCTAATAGAAGTGCGATATCCCCACAGTGTCAATTGTAATTTCTCATGCCAGTCATTGTAAGTCTCGGTGGACTTTTTCAAGATCAACTTGAGATTCTTATTTGCTGCTTCAACAGCCCCATTTGTCTGTGGCCTATAGGGAGACGAACGATGGTGCTTGACGTTATATTTTTGCAAGAGTGCTTCGGTTTCTTTTCGGAAATGCTGTCCATTGTCAGAGATAAACTTGTGGGGCACTCCATATCGGTAGATGATATTATTCTGTATGAACTCGCTACTTGCTTGGCATTCAATGTCTTGTAGGATGCAGCCTCTACCCACTTTGTGAAATAATCTATGGTGACCAGGATGTACTCTTGTTCGTTTGATGCTGCAGGGGTTACCTTGCCAATAATGTCGATGCCCCATGTTGCAAATGGCCATGGCGAAGACATGGTAGTGAGTGGCATCGAGGGTTGATGTTTTCCACTTGCAAACACTTGACACTTGTGACACTTCTTGACATGCAAATGACAATCCCTCTCCATAGTTGACCAATAGTATCCTAATCTCATGATCTTTTTCGCTAGCATGTATCCATTCATATGTGGAGTCCCAGCCCCTTCATGCACTTCCAACACTATCCTTTCAGCTTCTTGTTCATTAACACACAACAGATGCACTCCATCGTGTGATCTCCAGTACAGCTTCCCCCACACAGAATATACTGGCTGGCTAACCTCCTTATGGTCTTTCTGTCTATGGATGACACCTCTTTCGGATATTCTCATTTTTCTACAAACCGTTGGATGTCATAGTACCATGGCTTTCCATCATTCGGCTCTCATTCTTGGATGATACAACAATAAACTGGCATATCTCGTGACTTGATGACAAGAGGAGTTACGCCTTCATCTTTAAGGATATCTACCATGGATTCTAGAGTGGCTAAGGTATCTGCAAACTTATTATTTAACCTGGACAGATAAAAGAAGTCAATTCGACGAAATTCTTTCACCAAAGTCTCTAAGTGTTCATGGTAAGGAAGTAACTTCTTATCACGAGTCTTCCATTCTCCTCTAGTTTAACATATGATCAAGGCCGAATCCCCATATACATATAATTCTTCCACACCCAATTCTAAGGCAGCTTCTCATGCTAGGATACAGGCTTCATATTCGGTTATATTATTAGTATCATCGAAGGATAATCTGACAGATAATGGTATCAAGTTATTCTCTGGTGTTACTATCAGCACGCATATTCCACATCTTCTCTTATTATACGCCCCATCAAAGAATGCCTTCCAAGGCTCCTTACTCACTTCTAGAATCTCTTCGTCTCGGAAATGGTACTCAGACCGTCTTTCTGTTGACGTTGGATGCTCTGCTAGAAATTCTGCCACCGCTCTCCCTTTCACTTACTTCTGCACTACATATTGAATGTCAAACTCTGATAACAGCAATAACCAACGGGCTATCTTATAGGATAATACTGGCTTCTCCAATAAGTACTTTAGGGGGTCCATGCGACTAATGAGTTGCACTTGACAAGATAGCATGTAATGGCGGAGCTTTTGGGTGACCCACACCAATGCCACACATGTCTTTTCTAATGCGTCGTACTTAACCTCATAGTTAGTCATCTTCTTACTCAAATAGTATACCGCACTTTCCTTTCGAGATTCTGGTAGATACTGAGCTAACATAGCTCCCATTGCAATTTCAGTGAGTGCTAGATAAAGTAGCAAAGGTTCACCTTGCCGCGGGGGAACTAATATTGGTGGGTTGCTCAAATACCTCTTAATGGTTTCAAAGGCTTCTTGGCACGGGTCATTCCATTTCGTGGGCACATCCTTCTTAAGAAGCTTGAAGATGGGCTCACAAATCATGGTCAATTGTGCTATGAATCGACTAATAAACTGAACTTTGCCTAAGAATCCTCGAATCTTTTTTTCTGTCTTTGGCAGTTGCATCTCCGTGATGGCTTTAATCTTTCCCTGGTTGACCTCTATTCCTTTCTGAGTGATCATAAACCCTAACAACTTCCCCGCAGTTACTCCAAAGGCGCACTCTTGAGGATTTAATCTTAGGTTATATTGTTTAATTCTTTGAAGGAATTTGCCTAGAGCCTCAAAATGGCCCTCTCGATCTTTAGACTTCATGATCATATCATCCACATACACCTCCACTTCCTTATAAATCATATCATGTAATAAGGTGGTTGCCATTCTCTGATAGGTAGAACCGGTGTTCTTTAGGCCAAAGGGCATAACTTGATAGTAGAAGGTCCCCCATTGAGTGATGAAGGAGGTTTCATCTTTATCTGATTATAACCTGAGAACCCGTCCATGAAGGATAACAGAGCATGACTGGCAGTACTATCTACCAGGATATCTATGTGTGGCAATGGGAAATCATCTTTAGGGCATGCCTTGTTCAAATTCCGGAAGTCTACGCACATTCTAACCTTCCCATCCTTCTTAGGCACTGGTACAATATTGGCTAACCACTCGAGGTATTCTACTACTCGGTGAAATCCAGTGTTCATCTGCTTCACTACTTCATCCTTGATTTTCAATGCCCACTCCGGCTTTATTCTTCTAAACTTCTTTTTAACTGGCTTAACCCCAGGGTTAGTGGGAATAAAATGCTGCACTATGTCGGTGTCAATTCCTGGCATATCTTTGTACGACCACGCGAAAACTTCTATATTCTCTCTCAATAATCCTACCGATTTTTCTTGCTCTTGTGATGATAGAGTTGCCCCAATGTTAATCATCTTAGGCGATTCATCGGATCCTAAATTAATTGATATTAATTCATCCACATTAGGTCGAGCATGTTCCACTTCCCTTCGTTGTTCAAACTCAGGGAGAACATCCTCTCTAGGATCTATGTCCATGCCATATATACCCATAGAAGAAAGGAGAGACAAACTGCAAATGAGAAGAATAAAGAAAAAGAATACTTTATTAATCATGAAGAAAGAGGAATAGCACAAACTAAGCTATCATTCGCCTCTTAACAAAGGAGGGATGATTTTATTGAAAAGGAAAAACAAAAGTCCTATTCTATAATCTTATGGAAAGAAGGCATAGAAATCCTACAAGCTATTCTCTGATGGGAGCGAATCTTCCGCGACTGAGTCTTCAACTCGAGGCTCATACTCAAGACTCCAATTGGCTAACGGACTGGTGGTATCTTCAATGAGGTGGATAGGATCGGGTTCATGAACATGCTCTTCGATGCAAGTGATCTCTTTGAACATAGCCCCTATGGTGACTTCATCAATATGGTCGACCCAGTCAAACTCTGTATGCTCTTCGGCCATGATGGTAGTTGGAGAGAGAGGTAGTGGGGTGTCGAAGAAGATTTCAAACCCAGGAACTCTAACTTTCTGATCTTCAAGGTAGATAGGCTCTGGGAAACCGCAGTAAGGGAAATCATCTCCTTCTTTGACAAAAGCCTCATTCAGAGTCTGCCGGTAAGGTTTCAGAGTGAGGTTAGGGACTCGTCCTTCTTCTTTGGCCAACTGTCTCTCTCTTCTTTTCTGTGCCATTTCTTTTCTGTCAGCTTTGGTACTTTGATAGCCCAATCCGAAGGGATGAATTGCTGAAGGATATTTGATGGGACTAGGCGTGCCTTGATGACGACGACCTAAGCCCATTCCTGGAAAGAAGCCCATGTCTTTCATGATCTGGCCTACTTGTATATTTCCGTATGGACTGCAGTCAAGCACCATTTTTTCTTTACATCCTGGCTCAACCTCTACACACTGTATGTACTCAAAGCCTGTCAATGGTACCTCTTCAATCTCAGGTTTTATTTCACAGATAGGTACACGGGTAGGAGTGATCTCAGAATCTCCCTTTAATGTCACCACTGAGCCTTTGTAGGGGAACTTAACTTTTTGATGGAGGGAAGAAGGCACAACCCCAATTGGATGGATCCAAGGCCTACCAAGTAAAAGGTTGAAACAAGCAGGCACATCTAGCACTTGCAAATCGACTTGGAACTCTACAGGCCCAATAACTAGAGATAAAGTGACCATGCCAACTACTTCTCTTCGGGTGTTATCATATGCTCTCACAGTTTGCCCTGACGGCTTAAATTCTGACGGTTCGATGCCCAAGGAAGTGGCGGTGCTGAGAGGACACATTTAAAGCTGACCCATTATCTATCAAAACTGTAGGAATCCTCTTACCCATAGTATCCACTGTGACATACAATGCTTGCAAATGATGAGGTCCCTTTTTCAGAAGGTCTGACTCTGTGAAGGATATCGATTGCCCATGCTGAACTGGACTGACCAAACTGACTAAACCCTCGGGTGAAGTATCGACGGGAATCTGAACTTGGTTGAGTAGCCTAAGTACTGTCTGCCTGTGTTTTTGAGAAGCCATTAAAAGTCCACAGATAGTGATATTGGCTTGAGTACGCTTAAGCTGTTTCAATATTTCTTCCTCTTCTTCTTGAACTTCAGTGCGTTGGGATCTCTCTGATTCTCCTAGAGGATTGTCGGATTTCAAGTTAGTGGGCTTAAAATAATGACCTCCTCTTGTGACATGGTTAACATCTTCCTCATCACTACCCAAATATCTGCCATCTCCTCAGGTGTGTTCATCAAATCTTCCCACTCTATGATATCAATCTCATTTTCTGACCCATCATCTATAGTAGACTCGGCAGAAGTCGAACTTGATCTGAAACATTGGGTGACCCATGGTTGCCTTGGATAAACAATTCGGTAATGGATTTCCCCATTTATATCGGTGATCTTAGTCGTGAAGATTCTATTCTCAAAATACTTCATAAGGATACTCTGGCTAGCTTTCTCAAAAAGGATGAGGTTTGGATATTTAGGCTCAATCTGAACCATAGGAACGTCTTCTTTAAGTGAGTCAGGGTTATCACCCCAACTAGAAGGAGTAATGGGTTCTTCAAAGGTGGGCTTCTCCATTTTAGGGTAAAGGACATAAGTGTCGAACTTTCCACTAGGTTCCCCCAACAGGCCTACTTCGGGATCTCCGGCCTCATAGCTCTTTCGCAACTCCCGTTGACTAGTCCCAATCTTGGAGAAGGCTTTCTTGGTTCCAGCCTTGGGTCTAATGGGTTCAATCTTTGCCATCTTAGCTTCACAAGAATTTTCAGGGTAGAGAACGTAGAAACTAAACCTTCTATTTCTTTCTGTCAACAAATCCACACAAGGATCTCTAGCTTCAAATCTTTCTTTGAGAGCCCACTGACTAGTACTATTTTTAGATGACTGATCTACTTCACGAGGCTCGAAAAGCCCATTTGAACTAAAACCCAGGAATACATCTCTCTCAAATTGTTTCCATGAACAATAAAGCCCCCTTGGGCTAGTGAAGGGTTGAGGGATTTCAATCAGACCTTGATCGATGAACCCTTGTACTATATTCCGCAATGTATCACAGGATTCCATGTCTTGGCTAGAAGTGGCATCGTATTGGCAGTAAAGCTTTTTGGATCTTGGCTTGTATGGGGTAATGAGCCCACGGGCCTGACAGTGATAAAACATCTCAATTATAGAGGTAGGGAATGAAGGGTGAGGGCGGATAGGCTCACAGTGGACATAAGGGTCGGCATGAATGACATTGATATTTGCGGGTGGCGGGACTGCATGGGTAGGGAGTGGATTTTGGGTGACATTGGGTTGAGAAGGTGGGGAAATAGTCTTGTTGTCTATGAGGTCTTGAAGTTCATGACGAAAACGGATGCAACGGTTGGTAGTATAGCCTTTGGATTGATGGAATTGGCAGTATTCATTTTCATTGTAGTTCTTGGGTGATGGAATTAGCAGTATTCATTTTAATTTCTCGAAGACTTTTTCCGATGGCATATAAAGCTCGGTGAATTTTCTGAATGGTTTATTTCCTAAGGAAAAGGGTTGGGTAAATGGAGAAGGCTAAGATATGGCGTTGACTTCGGTATCCTTCCCATTGATGACGAGTCGACTATTCTTGTAGGGTTCAACAGTTCGAAGGGCTCCATCGGCTAGAGCATCTTCCACTTGGGTACCAACAGCGACAAGAGCTCGAAAATTTGCAAGATATTGGAAATACATGTGTTTATGATAAACTGGGAGCAAGTTCTTCATTATCATGCGGATTTGTTCTTCTTCTTCAAGGCGGTTATCCATTATAGAAGCCTTGGCTCTCCAGCGGGTGAGGAAAGCAGATAAAGTTTCCCTTGATTCTTGTTTAGTAGTCTCCAAATCCCTCATTGTGACATCAACCTCCGTGTTATACTTGTAATGATTGTTGAACTCAGTGCATACATCCTCCCATATCTTCATTCTAGACTCATCCAGACAAAAACCATTTTAGAGCAGATCCAACCAGTGTCTCGTGGAACATTTGGGCTAACAGATCATCGTCAGCCCCTCGTGGGTGCATGGCCCTCATGTACATCTTTAGATGGGTTTTAGGACAACCCATTCCATCATACTTCTCTAACTCGGACATTCTGAAATGAGTGGGCATACGGGCCTTAAGGAACAGAGATAACGACGACATGTCCACCAGATCATCATACTTCCTAATACCTCTCAAAGCTTTTTCCAGGGCTTCCACCTTACTACTCAACAATATGGGCTCAGTGAAAAAGAAGGCAGAGACTTTGGGCTTGGATTCTTTATCCAGATCACCAGGCTGAACAAATTCTGTACCAGACCTAGTGGGCTCAGCAACTATCTTTGGTCTAAAGAAACATTCTTCCTCATCAACATTTTCAAACAAATGATTAGTACGGGTTCGCACTTTATCCTCCTCTTCTTTCTGATAAACTAACTTTTGGACCACTTTTAAAAGTGTCTTGATCTTCTCATCAGTTGTCTTTCCGTTAGATTCAGCAACAATAGGGGTACGATTTTCGTGACTAGACATTTCTGAATCGATAGGTAAACCCTTAAACAACCGACCGCTAGAATCACGACGCCAAGCCAGAATGCTGGGAAAAGAAAGGGAAAAGATTTGAATCAGCTAAGAGCTTCCAGTGTGAAAATGGATTAATAAGGACACTCTCACATGCTCACAAAAGTATAGGCCTAAAGCCTACACATCAATCTCACTCTCTCACATTCTATCTTATGAAAATGGGCCTAAGGCCCAAGTACGAATCTCATTCTCACAGCTCATGTCTCAATCTTATGAAAATAGGCCTAGGGCCTAAGTACGAATCTCATTCTCACAGCTCACATCTCAATCTTACCACAAGCTTATATCTTCTATCCAATTGACATGGGCCTAAAGCCCACATTTCAAACTTACAGCGGATCTAAACCTTCTATCCAAAGGACATGGGCCTAAAGCCTACGCCTCACGTCTCACGTCTTCTCCTAAGACTCACAAATCAATACCACTATCTGGGCAGCAAGGTCTAGTCCGACAAATCATGGTCCTAATGGTTCTACACACTTCACAATCATGGCTCAATACAAAACCGGTGGGGAAAAATCCAGCAGCATAACATTACAATAGTGTGTGATCAGGCGGTGTAGGGTATGTGTCCTGTGGAGATTGTCTATATGGACTAATGCAAAGGGTAGGCTGAGTGTCCCTTACTCGCTCGGTCCAATCATTATACCTAACCACATGTGACATCAGGAATGCCGCGTGGGTCCAACAGTGCGTGATTGGTCCGTTTGATATACCCGAGGGTACTTGGCAAGAAGAGTGATGGCTTTCACATACATGGAACCCAAGAATCAAAGAGACTGGGCCCAGGGCTAGGCTCATCGTTAGCTTTAGTATACAACGTCCTAAACATGCAGAGTCAATGCGCACACCATGTAGAATTCAAAGTCAAACAGTCGTGCAAATGCCAATGATTGATTTTATTAATTAAGAAATTGAAAAGCCCAAAAGTAATTAATTGGAGTTTAGCCCTCGTCATCCCCAGTGGAGTCGCCAATCTGTGAACCAGCCACCTATCCCAAGGGATCGAGAGGCCTTCGTTTACTTTGGGTCATCGTGGATTGTGGATGATGTTTATCCGTCTCGATTTATCCTTCTCTATTATCCACATTTATCATTCCCTATTATCCACTCAAGATTTGGTTTTTGAAAAAGGGTAAGAGTTTATAAAAAACTGGATGTCGCTACCTTATTTTTAGGGTACAAGGAAACCACAAAAAGAGTTTTATTTTCAATAAAACACTGAGCCCATATTTTGGAAAAGCATGGTTTTCGAATCAAAGTTGGATTCGGGGGCTAAGTTACGAAGTGGGAAGGTTCCAAGGAACTCCTTGTAGGCACCCACCTTGCCCTAATTAAAGGTATCCTAATTAAGTTTGGACTTTATCAAAATCTTATCACAACAATGCTATTTATCTAATCAACCACAAAATATGAATAATAATATATAATAATAATAATAGATAGTACAAAAGTATATACAATCCTAAGGATCTTAGGAGACTCGTAATCAACCTAAGATTGGACTTGCGCCCTATTGACTGCCTACGTACCTTACCAATCTCTTGATAAGAATCAAAGTCCATGTAGTTCGATTACCCTAGGACTCTCCTATTGTAATGAACTACATCATTTAAAAGTGTTTGACTTTATCTAAGATACTATCTTCGAGAGTTTTTATCCATTCAAAATTACTTTCCAAAAATACTTGATAATTAAAAGATTTCCAATGCATTTAGAATTCTTAAAAGATAGAAATTATCTTCTAGAAATAAACCTCAATTTAAACTTTCTTTTTTAAAATCATTATCCATGGAATTTCATTCCAAAAATCATTTTTTTTAAAGAAATTGTTTTCAATATAAACTCTTTTAAAAGATTCCTGTTTCATGAAATAACCATTTAATAAATCAATAATTTTTAACAAAAATCATTTTTTTAAAATCTCTCTCGAAGATAGACTCTTAGACTCAATCGAATACTTGAATTTGAATGCAATCTTTACAACAAAGGGAAGTCCTAGGGAAGGTCAAGTGACCTTCCTAAACCTAGGGTCTCTATCTAATCCTAAGTTAATCTAATAACCTAATATACTGCAATCATGCATGCTGGAATTTCTGGAAAATACATAAAAAATGCAATCAATAATGTAAACAATGTATGAGGAATGTCCTAAATCCAATCTAAGTTATCTATGTGAACCTAGGCATGTTTCTATGTTAGTTTGATCCTAAAAAATGATTTTTAATCCACTTTTAAGTCACTTTTAAACCTTGGACAGATTTGAAAGTAATTCTAAAATGAATTAAAACTCAAGAAAATAATGAATAAAAAGATGTATAAATGATCTAATATGCATCCTAATATGATATGCTAATATTACCATATGTAAAACTATGCAAAAAATGGATTAAGAATGATGATTAAGTCACATTAAAGTAGATATTCAAATCTGGGCAGATTTGGCTACACACATTAAATGGCTTTAAAACCATTATTGATTCACCCAAAAATACTAAAAGATGCTAACATGTATACTAAATAGAAACTAAGATCCTATATGCAAAAGTCATTTTAAAACACCCAAACTTGATATGCAAAAATCTTATTTATATACTAACTATCCCATATACAACTAATCCTAACTTTTGAATACTTAACTTAAGTACCCATCCCAAGCCTAGTCTGAACATAAAAGAAGAATGAAAGAGAAGAAGAAGAAATACTTAAAACAAACTTCACAATTATACTAACCTCTTTTGCTCCCTCCTCCTCCTGGCTCCTTCTTCAAAATCCAAGGACTTCAAAAGTATAGCTAAGAGTTCTATGGGGGAAGCTTGTGCAATGCTCAAGCCTCTACTCTCCAAGCTAGCTCTCTAAAGCCAATTGTGTGTGTTAAAACTGATTTCAGAGCTCTCTATTTATAGGGAAGCCTGAATTTGATCAATGGCTGAGTTTAAATCTCTTAGGAATGATCCAAGGGCTCTAAAACAGCCTTCCAAGGTCTTCAAACTCATCCCAAAGTCCCCAAAGCCGAATTGGACATATGGCAAAGCTTAGAAGAGTCCCGGGCAGGAGAAAAACTGAAATTTAGTAGCTGTAGGCATGAAACAAGGATGACCATCCTCCTTGGGACGATTGACCATCCCTCTAGGATGGTTAGCCATCCCTTGGTGGACGGTCATCGAGCTTTGAGCCCAATTTTGCCCTATGTGGGCCTATCTCAGCCCGTTTCGACCCGGTTTCGGCTTTTTTAGGCTTTTCGGGCCCGTTTTAAGTCCAAATTCAACCATCAAAATGATCGTGATTCGATTCTCCATGTTTTACGAAGTGTTTGAAGTGAAAATTCATTGACCAAAGTCAGTTTTAGAGAAAAGTCGACCGATTAGCTGTTTAGGGCCTGCCGGGCACAAATTAGGGTTTTGAAATCTGCTAACCAATCATTCTCGAAATCATTTCTTCTTCTCGAAACAAGTTTTAAAACATTTTAAGAAAGTTTTTTGAAGCCTTTGAAGGCTTTGGTTTGATAAAAAGATCGAATCCCAGTCATTTCCGTTCGAAACCCTAATTTGGGCTTGAAAGGGCTTTTGAGCCTTAAGAGCCAAACATGAGCCAGAAGGCTCAATAGACCTTGCCACTGATCGACTTAGCTACCAAACATACCTTAAATATCTATGCCAAAGCCTAGAGACCATTCGAGACAAGATTGACAGTCATTCGGAACTTTTGTGATTCAAAGGGCAGTACTGCCCTTCAAGTCAAAAAAGGCCTTATTTTCTATCAAGCTAGGCTCAGAATGCCATGAAATTTTTACAGGGATGTTCCTAAACTCTCTAAAAACTAAATACAAAAAGAACCGATTCAATCTGACCTAAAAACCTACATGCGATAATGACCTCTACCTAACTACTCACAAAGGTAAAACTGGGAACTTAGGGTTTTAACACCCTATTTCACTTTTAATCACAGGCAACCATTAATGACCATACCCATGGTAAAAAATGGATGTCTACATTACCATTTTACAATTCGCAGATAGGTCAACTAAGACACCTCGGGGTATCTTAACAAATGTTTTGGTTAAGATTGAGTCATTTGTATTTCCTGCAGATTTTGTAGTCCTTGACATGGAATCTGAGATTAAATCCATCCCCCAAGTCCCTGTTATTCTAGGAAGACCTCTTCTGGAAACTGCGAAAGCAGTCTTGCATTGCAAGGAATGTGTAATGGAAGTTTTGTTTGGAAACTTAAAAGCTAAACTCCACGTCTATCGAGCTGCTACACATCCTCATAACTTTGAGGATTGTTATGTTGTTGTTAACCTCTTTGATGAGGTCATTGCTGAAACTTTACCTCATCTTAGCAGAGGATCCATTAGAGACTTGTCTAGATTATGTTCAATCTGAAAAAGGTGATATAGATGAGTTTTTTTTTGAAGCCAATCAAGTCCAAGAATATTTTTTTGTCATAAGAGACCTACCTTGGAAGCCTAAAGTTGAATTGTTACCTCCAATAGCCAGCCCTCCTATGCCAAAGTCTTTAGAAGTTGCACCTAAACTTGAGTTAAAGCCTTTGCCAAAGTCTTTTTAGGTGAAAACAAGACTCTTCCAGTAATCATTGCTGCAAACTTAAGAAAGGAACATGAGAGTCAACTCATGAAGGTATTAGGAGAACATAAGGAAGCTATAGGTTGGGCGGTTGCAGACCTAAAGGGCATTGATCCATCCATTTGCATGCACCGTATCTACCTAGAGGAGGGAGCCAAGCCTTCACGGGAAATGCAGCGAAAGTTCAATCCCAACATGAAGGAGGTAGTAATGAAAAAAGTAGTGAAGTTGTTCGATGCGGGTATCATTTACCCCATTTCTGAGAGTGATTGGGTAGCACCTACACAGGTAGTGCCTAAAAAGTCTGAAATCACAGTTGTAGCAAATGAACAGGGTGTTCTAGTCCCAACTCGAGCCACCACGGGATGGCGCATTTGCATCGATTACAGGAAATTGAATTCCAAGACAATGAAAGACCATTTTCCACTTCCATATATTGACCAAATCTTAGATAGATTAGCAGGGCAAAGCTACTATTGCTTTCTGGATGGTTATTCTAGATATAACCAAATCGCTGTTTACCTTGAGGACCAAGAGAAAACCACATTCACCTGTCCTTTTGGCATTTTTGCTTTTAGGAGAATGTCCTTTGGCCTGTGTAATGCTCCAAGCACTTTCCAAAGATGCATGATGGCTATCTTTGCCGATATGATTGGAGATTTTCTAGAGGTGTGTATGGATGATTTCTCTATCTTTGGTTCATCTTTTGATTTTTGTCTGAAAAATTTGGATAAGGCGTTAAAAAGATGTTGTGATACTTATTTAGTCTTAAGTTGGAAAAGAGTCATTTCATGGTTCAAAATGGAATAGTATTAGGACATATTGTGTCGACTCAAGGAATAGAGGTGGATAGAGCTAAGGTTGAAATAATTGATAAATTACCTTCTCCTACCACAGTCAAGCAAATTAGGTCATTCATTGGACATGCAAGTTTCTATAGACGTTTCATTAAAGACTTCAGCAAAATTTCTCGGCCCTTGTGTAGATTGCTTACCAAGGATGCCTCATTTGTCTTTGATGAATCATGTCAAAAAGCTTTTGAGAAACTTCGTTCTCTGTTGAGTATTGCTCCAATTTTGAGAGCCCCTGATTGGACGTTGCCTTTTGAAATCATATGTGATGCGTCCGATTATGTTGTGGGGGTTGTGTTAGGTCAAAGTGTAGACAAAATTCCCCATGTCATTTATTACGCAAGCAAAACCCTCTCTGATGCTCAATTGAATTATACCACTATAGAGAAGGAATTACTTGCCGTTGTCTACGCCTTGGACAAGTTTAGATCTTACCTCTAAGGATCTAAAGTCATTGTTTTCTCAGACCATACCGCCTTGAGGTACCTTATTGCAAAGAAAGAGACTAAGCCAAGATTGATTAGATGGATTCTTCTCTTATAAGAATTCGATTTTGAGATCAATGATAAGAAAGGATCTGAGAATCTGGTCGCTGACCATCTATCTCGGATATTGGTAGAACAGGATAATGATCATGTACCAATTAGGGAATCTTTCCCTGATGAATAGTTGTTTGCAGTAACGCATATTTCAATGCCATGGTATGTGCATATTGTAAATTACATTGTAACAGGTCTTATACCTTCAGGGTGGTCGAAACATGAAAATGATCGGTTTTTCTCCCAAATTAAAAACTATATCTGGGAGGATCCTGTGTTGTTTAAATACTGTGCGGATCAAGTGGTTCGCCGTTGTATCCTTGAAAATGAAGTTGGGGATGTGTTAAAGTTTTGCCACACTCTGACTTGTGGTGGACACTTTAGTGGTAAAAAGACTGCTGCTAAAATACTTCAGTGTGGCTGTGGGTTCTGGTGGCCCAATTTGTTCAAAGATGCCAAGGACTTCTGTAAGTCCAGTGAAAACTGTCAAAAGATGGGTTCCATTTCAAAAAGAAACATGATGCCTCTTAACCCAATCTTAATTGTCGAAATTTTTGATGTGTGGGGTACTGATTTCATGGGCCCATTTCCAATTTCTCATGGATTTGAATACATCTTAGTTGCAGTGGATTATGTGTCAAATTTGATAGAAGCTATAGCAACTAGGACAAATGACCACAAGGTGATAGTAAAATTTCTCTAGGAAAATGTGTTTTCTAGATTTTGATGTCCAAGAGCCATAATCAGTGATGGAGGTTCTCATTTTACCAATAGGCATTTTCAGCGCTTTTTACTAAATACTCCATCACGCATAAAACAGCAACTCCTTACCATCCACAAACCAGTGGGCAAGTAGAAGTGTCAAACAGGGAAATTAAACATATTCTTGAAAAAACGGTTAAGCCTGATCGTAAAGATTGGTCAGTGCGTCTCACGGATACACTTTAGGCTTACCGAACAGCTTACAAAACTCCCATTGGCATGTCCCCTAATGACTGGTTTATGGTAAACCATGTCATCTTCCTGTCGAGTTAGAACACAAAGCCCTATGGGCCATTCGTAAATTTAACTTCGAAATGAAGGAATTAGGGTCTCATCGTAAATTACAACTTAGTGAACTAGAGGAAATTCACAACGAGGCTTATGAAAGTTCAAAAATTTACAAAGAAATGTTTCATGATAAACACATAGGCTAAAAAACTTTTGAACCAAACCAAAAAACCTGGCTTTTCAACTCAAGATTGCGATTATTTCCTGGTAAACTAAGGTCCCGATGGGATAGGCCCTATGTGGTATCAAAAGTCTATCCTCATGGTGCAGTAGAAATTTTTGATCCCCGTGTTGGGATGATATTTACTCTAAATGGCCAAAGGCTTAAGCCTTCCATTGAAAGCCAGGGTTAGACGGATATGATTCAGGATGGTTTGTTGGTCGAGTCTGTTGACTTAATCGACCCTGTGTATGAAATTGTTTAGTTTAGAAACGGTCGTCTGGCTGAAGACGTAAAACTTAGCTCTTCTTGGGAGGAAACCTATGTTTTTCTTTTTGCTTCGTTTGTTTGCTTTGTTAATACCATCTCGTCATCAAAGACAATGTTTGATTTAAGTTGGGGGGAGGATTTAGTTTAGTTTATAAAAAAAATAAAAAATAAAAAAATAATAATCTCCTGAATATCATAAGTAATTCTGTGTTTTATGCATATAATGAAGTCTTTAGTTATGAATATTATTGCTTCAACTTGTAAATTAAGTTTTAGTTTTATTTACTATCTCTGGATTAACTCTTGACTTGTAGTCAGATTTATAATTCGTCTGCACTATTAGCCATATGAATATGTTTTTAATGATTAGTGAACATTGGTTGGAAATCTTGAGGTAAAATAGTGGAGACTTATAACAATTGTGAGTTGTTGAACCATTCTTTTATTTGAGGGTTATTTTACAATTACTCTTTAACAATTTTTTTCGAAAACGTAGTATATTCCTTTGAATAGTCTCATTAATCCTTTGTTTTGGTTGAATAGTAAGAATAAATAATGTCACAAATTTTTAAAAAAAAAAAATCATGGAAAGTGGAAAAATTATATCAGCTTTTGAGAAATGATTGTAGGCTATCTTTGAAATTTGAACATAAATTCTTTCAATATTACATTACCGCTAGCACCTAATTTGAGCCTTAAAGTTTTCTTTTCTTGCGCAGCTTAGGAAGCCCAAAGTAAAAGTTAGGTGAAGAGATTCTTGGATGAAAACAGTGTAGTGTGTGTTGAGTATTTTCGTTTGGTGTTTTCAGTGTGGTAAGTGCCAAGTTTTAAAACTAAGCAATTTAGTTTTTTTTTTTTTTTTTTTTTAAATCTGAATAAAAGGGGAAAGGGAGTTGGAGTGCTTTTGTCAAAGAAAAAAAAAAGAAAAGGAATAAAAAAAAAAAGAAAAAATACAATAAGTAGATAGACCTTTGATGATTTCAATTTTCTTGAAAAGACTAAGTCTGCTAAGAAAGCTTGGTACAGTGTTTTCTATACTATGGGTTGGGTGTTGTTTTTGTGTTTGGGTGATTTTAGTTTTTTAATTGTATCTAGGAATATGTTTATGTGATGGTTGGGTAGATAACCTCAACTAAATTTTAAACCATCACATATTTGTTTGTTTTCCATCTTTGAACCAAAAGCAATTTTAAGCCCATAAAGTCCTAACTGATCTTGAAAATTAGTATGAGTTGGAAATCGAAAATGATTCGAACATAATTTTATGGCATATTTTTTCTCAGTATTTAACATTCCTATCATGAGACTCATATTTTGTTCTTATCAGCGTTTTTTAAAATAAATTAATATGCGAGACATACTTTGCATTTGATATACATAAATTCTCCTCGCATAATGAGAGTACATATAATTTCACCAAACTCTGAACGAATTATTCATGAGTGGATTATCCTGGTGAGATTTGAAGTCAAAACTACAATTCTGATAGAAATTCGAGTGGTGTAAGCTTTACAATTGAAGGTATATTTTGTTGGCTAATTCACACACACACTCTGAATTTTGAATATCATGGTTTGAATTATCTTTTTGATAGTATTTTGAACTCTGACTTATTTTCTTGTTAAAATGAGGAAAACTCACGACTTTGCCTTAATTGAAATGTCATAAACTGAGAAATACTATTGATGTACATAAGAAAACTTCTACATGTTTGTGGGCATCATTTCTGCAAACCCTCACGAGACTACAACTCGTCCACTAGGGGTAACCTAGGGGTTTAAAGGCTTATTGCATACGCTAAATGCAATCGCGATTTCCTGCGAAAGTGGCATTTTAATTTTGTTTTTTATGTTTATTTTGCTTTACTCGAGGACTAGCAAAGTTTAAGTTGGGGGTGTGATAAGTGCACAAATTTCGAAATTTAAACCCCAAAGTAAGCTTTGTTAAAGCCCTAAAGGCATGTTAATTAGGTTAATTAGGTCATTTTAGTGCTTTTTAGTTATTTTAGCATTGTTGCAAATATCGCATAAGAGTAGCATTTTAGCTAGTTTTTATTTGTCTTTATTTTAGGTTAAAGTTTTGTGGAATAGGTGCGCGTAATTGGCTTGCTGTTGTTTTGCATTGCAGGTAAAAATCGATGTGGAATCAAACCATGAAACCACCGTAGTTTGAAAGTACGTGTCGCAAGCATCGCGTGCATATAAAGAACGTCCAAATCGGACTTTAGAAGAAGAAAATACGAGCATTTGAAGTTTAAAGAGAAATCAGAAATAAAATATAAGGATTTAAAACTCACAAGGCTTTACGCAAGATGAAGTTGCGCCAATGTCTTTGCGCTGGTTGAAGTTGCGCAAAGCAACAGCGCACAGTTTGTTTTCAAAAAAAAATAACTAATTAATAAAATAAAAATATAAAAATAAAAATAAAAATAAATAATAAATAACTAAATAAATTATATATATATATATATATATATATATAAGGGGGTGGAAGTCAAGTGTGTCAGGGGGTGGGTGGAAGAGAAAGTGAGGGAAATCAAGAATTGCGGGAGAAGGAAAGAAAGTCACGAAGAAAGTGAGAAATGAGAGAAAGTCAGCTGGGATGCAGAGAAGCGAGAAAATAGATAAACAAAAGTCACGATGTCAGAAAAGAGAATAAAAAAAAGACGATTCGGTTTCTATAAAAGAAAAGCTCGCCAAACAGAAGAGAAGGCACGCAGTTTTAGTTTTTCTCTAAACTTTCGTTGTTGAATTTCATCAGCGCACGAAAAGTTAAGCAGTTTATTTTCCTTTGTTAGTTAAGTGTTTATATTGGATTTTATCATAAATACTCGTAGATTGTTTTATGCTACGTGCATCTAAGTCTTGACTATTTTCTGCTTCCACATACTGTACTACTGTTCAATTTAGTCAGTTTAATTTCAGAGAGTTCATTTATTTTTCAATTGTTATTCTCAGTTTCTATTTTTAATTTCACTATTTTTCAAATTACGCAATTTCACACACGATGCAATCGTCCCTCTCTCCACTTGGAGAGAAGAGGTTTTTATTTTTTTTATATTTTAATTGTTGCTTTTAATTAGGCAATTTCCATTTCAGTAGAATATCTCCTCTTTTCACTTGGAATTACAATGAGGATTTTTATTAATTTATGCTTTCAATTCTGTACTTTAAATTTCAGTAGAATATCACCTCTTTCCACTTGGAATTACGATGAGGATTTTTATTAATTTATGCTTTCAATTCTGTACTTTAAATTTCAGTAGAGTATATTTCATCTCTCCACTTGGAGAGACGTGGTTTTTCTTTATTTAAAATTATGCAATTTCAATTCATGCTGATCGCTCCAAACAAAGGAGGTTATTTCCTTGTTCGTGATCAAGATTTAAATTTATAAAGTACTTGCGCTTATAACCTCAATTCGTTGGAAATACGGTTTTCGCACGGGTGTCGATCCATAAGGACTAAAGACTGAGTTATGAGAAACTTAAGTGAGTTCGATTTTAGTTAAGCGAACAATCTTTGATTTGAGAGTGGTTCTTTGTTTAAACTAAAGAATATAAAACAAATAATAGAAAGTAGAAAGTCTTGGGTTGTCGAATCCACTTCACTCACATCAATCGCATTCATAAGTTGATTAGGGTTTATGCATATCCATGGTAGTGGTGATTTAGACTACAAGAATAAACCATCCAAAATAACCATGTATATATGAATCAAGCATGGATAATCCCTTCAAGGCATGGATTGTCAAACGAGAATGCACAATCCATCCAAGTAGGGCATGAACCATCTTACTTCACATACACATGTTCGATAAAAACCATTGTATAACAAATATAATTGAAATCACAGAAAACAATCATGTTAATGGATGAAAACATTTAAAACCAAATTGGATTAAAGCAAGATTCTCAAAGTTATACAATCACCATAAACATGTACAAAACCCAAATTCAAACCTTACGAATACAAAAGAATGGAGAGAAGCTTCATCTTTAACCCAAGAGAGAAACCTAGCCTTCCATGGTTGGAGGAGAGTTGTCACAGTTCTTCATTCCTTCCATGTGCAACCAAGAATCCCTTGAGAATGAGAGAGAAGAGAGAAAGAGAAGAGAGAGAGCTTAGGTCAAGCCTCCAAAAGATCCAAGATCCCCTCTAAACAGGCTTAGAAGGTGTATTTATAGTGTACCAAGACTCCCCCTATGATGAAACTACCAAAAATAGGCTAAAAATAGCTTAAAAAGTCGGAAACACGCTTCTCGAGGTGTCTCCTATCGATAGGTTTGAGCCCCTATCGAGAAGACCCCCTATCGATAGAGTAGCTTTCAACTGCAAGATTTCCACCCGAGAGGGCACCTATCGATAGGGTGACTTTTGAATTTCATCATGAGCCTCCCCAATTCAGAAACTAGACTTCCCAAGCTTTCTAACGATAGGTTGTACATCGCAATCAGAGTCCGGATGAGGGAGATATGACCATTTGAAATTGGAAGTTTTCGTCAGGAAAAAACTGCACAACTCTAAAAGTCTCCAAATGGCTTCTAACACTTTTCTATCAACTTTGGCACATTAAATCCATCTCAAACCATCCTCCTATCATGCAATCCACCTTGAACCAAGCTCCTAGCATGCATAGCTCTCTCACTTGATCTGAACTCCAAAATGGAATATTTAGCGGGTTTTCCTACAAAAAGCACAAAACACACATTAACATTAAAACTAACTTAATCAAAGTACTTACGGAGTAAAACCATCGAAATTAGCCTCCGAATGCTGTAAAACGAAGCATGATTATGACACAATCACCTGCCCGTTTAATTTATGCAATTTAATTTAAGTTCAATTTCTGTTATTTCTATTGCAATTATGTCCTTATATGTTCGACTTATTTTCTGTCAGTGATTCTTAATTTATTACGCTATACTTAGCAATTTGACTTGCAACTACCGTTAAAAAAAATCAGTTAATCAACCAAATTTACCCAATGGGAAATGTCTCTTTCACCAAAAGTGAATTGACTTAGCCGATTTTCATTACTAGTCTCTGTGGACTGACACTCGTGCTTACCACTCTCTTCGGATTGAGGTTAAACATAGGGTAGATTATAAATGATTTAATATTGACCGTAAATACGGAATTTAACCTCCCGTATTTCCAGCGATCAGGTAGAGATTTATTTTTTGAATTGCAAGTCGTGAAAAATGTTTTGCCAAAAGAAATAAAAAAACCGATTAAAGTGATGAATCATTTGAAAGTAATGGATGGTTGTTTCCCAAATGCATGGATTGCTTATAGGGTATTACTCACCATACCAGTTACAGTTGCCTCGGGAGAAAGAAGCTTTTTGAAGTTGAAGTTGATCAAATCTTACCTTCGGTCAACAATGTCACAAGAAAGATTAAATGGGTTAGCCATTTTATCCATTGAAAATGATTTGGCACGTAAGCTTGAGTATGACA
>JAESVK010068733.1:0-15582 GCA_017140935.1 Hamamelis virginiana
TTTAGGAGACATAGAGATGTCCCTGTCCACTGCTAGGTTGGGATGAACCCAAAGGGTCACACACATAAGGACACAAGTGAGTTCTTTAAGTTAGGAGATGGGTTAGTTTCTAATTAATGTAACTTACTTGGTCTCTTTAGTTAAGTGTTAAATAAAGAGGACTAAGTTGCAAAATATTGGAAACCCTAGTATTTATTTATAAATACATAAGGTGAGGGTGCATGCTAGCACAAGTACATCCAAACCCTAAAAAGGAAGAGTGGTTTTCATAATTCCCTAGAGGAGGCCGGCCCTAGTGTGCTGTCTCCTCCCATGGCCTAATTCCACTCTCTCCCTCTCAAGCTTGGTTTGTTCAAAGGTTGCTCATTCCAAGAAGCTTATGGAATCTCTGGTTCGTGTGGATACCTTGGAGGCTTCATACACTTTGAAGCTAGGATGCGATCGAGGTTTCATCAATGGCAAATCAAGTAAGCTTGTTTTATTTTTGTTTAATTCATGTTCTTGATTTATATTCATAATCCAATGTTTGAGTTCAATTCTTTGTTTGATTATGAGAAAGGATTCATCTTCTATAAAATTATTTTTGTATTCCTTCCGCTGCGAATCCTTCCTGCTCATATTCTTTCACATTTCTACTTCTTTTTTTTTTTTAGAAGCCCATTCTCTTGGGAGGAGCCCCGTCCTTGAATCTTCATCACATGATCTTATCTTTTCTATTAAAACCTCTTCCAATTCTCACAACTTTCCTCGTGTATGAGTATACTATGGGTTGATTCAATTTGGGAAGAATCAGCCCCTAGTTACTAAACTATCCTATTTTATCACTTTAGATTCATCTTTCTTGATTTTTTCTTGATCTATATTCAAAATGAATGAAAGGTAGTCACACCACAACGAGACCATCACATGATATATTGTCTTTAAACTTAAAAGTTTCTCAAGTTTGCTTTAAATATGATGCCCGATTGATTTCTTGGTTCTCCGTCAAGGGATTCATTGGAAAGGGGTGTGGTGGTGGGCTCAAGCTAATGATTGGAGAAATTGGGCAAAGAGACGACTCTGCGGTCAATCAGATCTTGAATTTCATGGCGAAGGCAGAAGCACTGATTGGTTGAATGGCCTGGGTATTGATGAAAATTGCAGTATTCATCTTCATTAAAAGACTTGGGTATGGACTTAGGGAGAGGCCTTGGCTCGAGGGGTTGCAAAAGGTTTTGATCTTTTAATATCTCGAGGATTTGATCCAACGACATGTGGAAATCAGCAAATTGGCTGGGTGGATTTTTTCCATTGGAAGGCAATGTGGGTGGGATAATGGTATTGACTTCATCACTTGACTCTTCTTCGAAAATGGTTCGTTGTCTTTTGAGAGATGGTTCGACTTTGATGGCTCCTTTAGCAAGGGCGTCTTCGACTTGGATTCCAGCCCCGGCAAGAGCTTTGAAATTGGGAAAATATTGTGCAAAGAGATACTTGCGATAGATGGGTAACAAACTCTTGAGTACCATTTGGATTTGTTCTACATTTGTTGGTCGATTGATCATCTGAAAGGCTTTAGCCCTCCACCTCATAATAAAAGCTGAGAAGGTTTCATAGGGTTCTTGCTTGGTTGTTTCCAAATCACGACGAGTGACATCAATTTATGTATTGTACTGGTAGTAGCTAATAAACTCAATGCAAACGTCCTCCCACATTTTTATCTTAGACTCATCCAAATGTAAGAACCATTTCAAAGCAGATCCGACAAGCGACTCATGAAACATTTGGGCTAGTAGCTCATCATCGGCCTCACGGGGATGTATGGCTCTCACATACATCTTCAAATGGATCTTAGGACAACCTATCCCATCAAACTTTTCCAATTCCGGCATCCTGAAATAACTGGGTAAGTGGGCTTTCGGGAACAAGGAAACCGAGGTCATGTCCATCAAGTCATCAGACCTTCGGAATCCTTTAAGGGCTTTTTCCAGGGCTTCAATCCTACTATTCAGGAGAATAGGCTCTTCAATGAGATATGAAGGATTTTTTGGTTGAGAATTCTTATCCAGGTCCATGGGTTCGACGGATTCAAAGATGGGCTTAGGCTTATGGGATGATTCTCCTATTTCAGCCCCATTCTTTTCAGATAGATTTTGGGTTGCTTTTAGGGCTAGGAAATCGTCGGCCATTTGAGCTAGGGCTTCCATTCTTCCCTTGGAGGACATGATTATGGCAGCAGCAGTAGGGGAAACCTCGTCGTTGTTAGTCATATTAGAATCAACAGATGAATCAACACTTAACCCAGGCGCACTAGACTCAACGATTCAAGCCAGAATGCTCTAAAAAGAAAAGAAAATTTTGAAATCAATTTAGAGCCCCATGATTGCTTTTTGAAAAAGAATGATATTTTACAAAATTCACAAAGCCCCTACTTTCTAGGACATTCCTTTGAAAAAGGATGAAGGTTCACACCAAAAGCACGTGAGGTAGACTAAGGAATCTTAGGGAAAGAAGCCCCTAATAAAGACACTCAGAATGAACAGACCTATAAAACATGGGCTTAAAGTCCACACAATTCTCACTTTCTATCTCTACAGCCCAAAGGCATCCAGTGAATGCTTGGTAGCATAACACTACAACGGGCTAAGGCCCACAGTGAAGGGGCAAGCCCCAGATTGGTACCTCAATCTCCTAAGAGACTTTCCTAAAGGTAACAAAAGAGGAATAGTCTTAATTGCCCCACAATCTAAGGGTTCTAAACTTATCTTGCTCAAACATGTAAGGGTAATTGAGGAAAATTCGGCAGCATAACCCTACCATCGGGGTAAGTGGAGAGCTGAAGGGTATAGAGATTATACTTCCGATGGGTACCCCAAACAAAGATGAATAATGGTCAAGGACCAATAAACTTTCGAGATCATGGGCCTAAGGCCCGCACAAAGCTCACTTTCTAACTACAAAGCCCACAAACGGGCACAACAACTCGGTAGCAAAACACTACAATGGGTCCGGGCCCAGGAACAAAGAAGGGATAAGGACTATACCTTTGGCAACTACCCCAACCTTTAGGACACTTTCCTTATGGATTAAGAGTATTCATCGAAGGTGTAGACCTAAGGATCCTACTCTAGACCATGGACCTAAAGCCCACACAAATCTCACTTTCAATTTACAAGGCCCCTAAATGGACAAACGGTCTAAAAGCATAGACTGAAAGCCCACACACCAATCTCACCTCAAACACTCTCACATTCTATCCTATGAAGATGGGCCTAAAGCCCCGGCAAGAATCTCATCAAAAACTCCTAAACTCATATCCCAATCTTATTGCAGGCCTATACCTTCCATCCAAAGAGTATGGGCCAAAAGCCCACACTTCAAACTCACCCAAGGCCTATAAACGGACATCACTATTCGGACAGCATAACACTACCACGGGCCTAAGTCTAAGGATATGTAGGGTACTAAGCCTTCATCAAGTACCTTAACTCTTTGGGGACACTTCCCTTAAGAGTTTAGGGCATTTCATAAGATCTAGACCTACAATCCCAGGTCCTAGTGGTTCTATAAACTTCACAATCAAGGCTCGGACAAAACCAGGGGTCAATCCGACAGCATAATATTACAATAGCATGTGAAAAGTGATGTAGGGTATGTGTCCTAAAGGGACAGTCTATGTGGATTAATGCAAAAGGTAGGCTGAGTGTCCCTTACTCGCTAGGTCCAATCGATATACCTAACCACAGGTGACATCGGGAATGCCGCGTGGGTTCGACAGTACGTGATTGGTTCGTTTGATATAACCGAGAGTACTTGGCAAGAAGAGTGATGGCTTTTGCATACATGGAACCCAAGAATCAAAGAGACTGGGCCCAGTGCTAGGCTCATCGTTGGCTTTAGCATACAACGTCCTAAACATGCAGAGTCAATGCGCACACAATGCAAAAATCAAAGTCAAACAGTCATGCAAATGCCAGTGGTTGATTTTATTAATTGAGAAATTGAAAAGCACAAAAATAATTAAGAGGAGTTTAGCCCTTGATATCCCCCGCGGAGTCGCCAAATCTGTGAACCAGCCAACAAAATATCCCAAGGGATCGGGAGGCTTTTTTGTTCACTTTAGGTCATCGTGGATTATGGATTATTCATTATCCGTCTCTATTTATCCTTCTCTATTATCCTTCTCTATTATCCACGTTTATCCTTCTCTATTATCCACTCAAGATTGGGTTTTTGAAAAAGGATAAGAGTTTGTAAAAAACTGGGAGTCGGCTCCTTATTTTTAGGGAACAAGGAAACCACAAAAATAGTTTTATTTTCAATAAAACATTGACTCCATATTTTTAGGAAAAGCAAGTCTTCGAACCAAAGTAGGATTCGGGGGCTAGGTTATGAAGTGGGAAGGTTCCAAGGAACTCCTTGTAGGCACCCACCTCACCCTAATTAAAGGTTTCCTAATTACTATTGGGCTTTATCAAAATCTCATAAAAAAATAACCTATCATATCTAATCAACCAAAAAGTAGTATATATAATACTAGATAATAATAATAGATAATATAAAAGAATAAAAGAAACCTAATGATCTTAGGAGACAAGAGTCAACCTAAGATTGGACTTGCGCCATATTGACTGCCTACGTACTTTACCAGTTTCCTGATAGAGATCAAAGTCCACGTAGTTCGATCACCCTAGGACTCTCCTATTGTAATGAACTACATCATTTAAAAGTGTTCGACTTTGTCCAAGATACTATCTTCGAGAATTTTTATCCATTCAAAATTTCTTTTCAAAATGATTTGATAATTAAAAGATTTCTAATGCATTTAGAATTTTTAGAAGATAAAACTTATCTTCTAGAAGTAAACCTCGATTTAAACTTCTTCTTTTTTAAATCATAATTCATGGAATTTCATTCCAAAAATCATTTCTTTTTCAAAGAAATTATTTTCAATATAAACTCTTTTAAAAGATTCTCATTTCATTAGATAATAATTTAATAAATTAATTATTTTCAACAAAAATTGTTTTTTTGAAATCTCTCTCAAAGATAGACTCTTAGACTCAATCAACTACTTGAATTTGAATGCAATCTTTACAACAAAGGAAAGTCCTATGGAAGGTCAAGTGACCTTCCTACACCTAGAGTCTCTACCTAATCCTAAGTTAATCTAAAGTCCTATCATACTAATTTAATGCATGCTGAAATTTAAATAAACAAACATAATATTAACCCTACAATGCATGAAGAATGTCCTAAATGCATACTAATTTAACTATGTGAACCAAGGCATATTTCTAAGTTACATTTGGCCTTAAAAATGGTTTTTAACTTACTTTAAAGGCCACTTTCAATCCATGGACAGATTTGAATGTAGTTTTAAATGTGAATCAAAACCCTTGAAAAGAACGAATAAAAAATGTGAACATGCTCTAGAATGCAACCTAACACAATATAGTAAATTGTCCTACATTATTTTATGCAAAATTATGACTTAAAAACAATAAATAAGCCTCTTTAATGTTCATATTCAAATCTGTACAGATTTGAATACTTACTTTAAATGGCTTAAAAACCATTCTTAATCCATGCAAAATACCAAATAAAAATACTAAAATGCATACTAACACAATTGCCTAAGATACTCATACAAAATAATCAATAGATAGCATATATTCATGCTTAAAACTATCAAGTCTACCACAAGGGAAGAAACTTACATTTGCTCGCTCCCTCGATCACAATTCATATATTAATCACTTCAATGCATTTTATATGGTAGAATAAATTGAAATAAAACAAGAATAATATCAAACTTGACATACAATGTTTAAAACTACTCCTAACATCTCGACAATGATTATTGACACGAAATACATGAACTTAATTGAACACTATGCATTCCTATCTAAAACAGAAAATTGCGCACATTAAACCACTCCCAATATGCATTGACTCTTTAACGTAACGACTAATCATACTTGAATAATATAGGAAAAGTTATTCTAATCATGAAAACCCCACTCAAACACCCTAACATACTATGAAACTCAAAATAAAGAACATGCATCCATAAGACCAATATCATACAAGCATTAAACCAACATACTCTACGTCATGCATTCCTACTCCTAACCATTAATACTCAAACTAAAGATGATTCCCAAAGTATAAGAGAAGAAAAAGGAGCAGAAGAAAGCTAACATATGCAAACTACCCAAAAATTCCTAAAATCAAACTATATTATGTAAAAGTTCAACACAGGATCAATGGTGTACTTAAATGTACCTTTAGCCTTCTTCTTCCTTGCTTCTAGCACCTTTCTTCAAGCTCCAATGGCCTCCAATTTCGTAGTTATGGCTGGTTGTAGCTTTAGAGATCCCAAAATCCCAATGTCTCTCCCTTAGTCCTCCTAAATTGATTTATAAGTGAGGTATATATAGAAGAGGCCTCTATTTTGATCAATGGATGTCATTAAAACCCTAAGAAGTGATCCAAGGGTCCTAAACCAGTCTTCCAAGGTCTCCCAACTCATCCTAGAGTCCCTAAGGCCGAACTAGCCACATGGCAAGACTTGGAAGAGTCCCAAGCAGGTAAAAGACTGATTTTTAGCAGTTACTGGGCGAGGGCATCGATGACCGTCCACCCTAGGATGGCCAACCGTCCCCTAGGGACGGCTAAACGTCCGGGGAGGGATGGTCATCTATGCTGACACCCAATTTTGCCCCATTTTGGGCCCCTCTCGACCTGTCTCGGTTGTTTTGGGCTTTTCGGGCCCGTTTTAAGTCCAAATTCGACGATTCAAGCGCCAAAATAATCGTGACTCAATTCTCCATGTTTTAAGAAGCGTTTGAAGTGAAAATTCATTGACCAAAGTCAAATTGTTAAGAGAAAGTTGACCGATTAGCTGTTTTGGGCCTGCCGGGCCTAAATTGGGGTTTTGAAATCTGCTAACCAATCACTCTCGAAATCATTTGTACTTCTCGAAACAAGTTTTGAAAACATTTAAGAAAGTTTTTTAAAGCTTTTGAAGGCTTTCGTTTGATAAAAAGATCGAATCCCGGTCATTCCCAGTCGAAACCTTAATCTAAACTCGAAAGGGCTCTTTGGGCCTTAAGAGCCAAACCTGAGCTATGAGGCTCAACAGATTTTGCCACTGATCACTTTAGCTACTAAACACACCCTGATTACCTATGCCAAAGTCTCGGGACAATTTGAAACCATCTCGAAGGTTTTTAAGTGCTTTTGTGACTTGAAGGACAGTGCTGCCCTTTAAGTTACAAAAACCCTAATCACCTATTGAGCCTAACTCAGAATGTCATAAAAATTGACAGAGACACCTATGGACTCCCTAAAAACCTAATGAAAAAGGAACTGATTCAATCTAACCTAAAAACATACATGCGATAATGACCTATACCTTACTACTCATGAGGGTAAAACTGGTAACTTAGGGTTTTAACACCCTATTTCACCTCTAATCACAGGCAACCATTAATGACCATACCCATGGTCAAAAATTGATGTCTACAGTATCATAAGGGCAACTTCACGAGCGGCAACATGAAGACTCTTTATGTCGTGATGATTAAGTTGCTCTTATGCAACTTGAGGCCTCAAGGGACGGACATCTGTATTCATCTAGACATGATTCGATTACTGATCGCCTTCATGGATGATGATGAGATTAACGTAGCTCATTTGATCTTTAGAGAGATGCACTCTTTTATTCAGTTACGGCTGCCGCAGCAGAACATGTCATTCCCTCAGATGATCACTCAACGTTGTATAGAGGCCGGATGTTCTTCGTCCGAGCCGAGTTTATGGGGAGAGGGACCCATCACTCCCGTCACATTGACGAGGAGTGTGAGGGCTGCTTAGTCTGTATTGGCGAGGCAGCGGAGGGAAGCGCCAGAGCCGCCAGAGCCAAAGCCACCACAGCCAGCACATACTGAGACAATGCCACCTGGGCCTGTCGGGACTACTTCAGGGCCATCTGGGCCAGCTGAGACTATGCCTGCCTATCCATCCGGAGTTGAGGGTTTATTACTACAGTTATTGGATGGGCAGAGGCGGCTGATGGAAGGGCAACAGACCCTTATGAGAGAGCGTGAGCAGATCCGAGTTGAGCTGCAGCGTCAGTCCGCCAGACAGAGAGTTCTATGGCGTGTTCAGCAGGAGCTACCTCTCACTACGAAGGATTTTGCATTGTTTGATGAGCTCGATGAGATTGGAACTGAGGTCCCAGCTGGGGATGCTCATATGGATGAGGATCCATAGGATGGGATGAGGGCAGAGGTTGAACAGCGAGATAATACTGGTGATGGGGCAGAGTAGTTGGTTGATTAGGGTTGAGTCTAGTTTGTTTTTAGTGTTTTTTTTTTTTTCAGTTCAAGTGTGTCTAAGTGTTCATACAGTTGAGTTTTTAGAGTTGTGTTAGGTTATTTTGAACGAGTTGGCTTGGGTAGTAACTTGAACCGTCTTTTAAGCCATATCGTATTAGTGTTTCCCTTTCTTTTTGTAACCAATGTCAATATTTAGTAATAAAAGTCCTAATTGATTCAACTTGTGCTCTTTGTTCTTTGATCATATTTGCATCGCATGACTATATATTTGTGCTGAAATTTTGGTTGGATGCATGTTAGATATGTGCCCTAAAACCAATTGTTCTTTTGAGTTTAGGGTTTTATATTTCATTATATTATCTTGTATGGATCTTTATTCATTTATGATATGGCTATTTTTTATCATGTAAACTTGTGTTTAATTACTGTTCATGATAAAGTCCTTGGATAGTATGATAGAGAGTTATATCTCAAGTGTTGAGATAGAGAGACTTATAACTCTCAAGTACATCTATCCTAAACTGGTTCCTGATCATAGGTTTATATATTTGGACGATTATAAACCGTTAAGATTAGCTCAGGTTTTACTAGCTCCATGGGAGGATGGTGAGTCTCGAACCATCTGTGTAGAGACACTATAGTAAACATGTGGGTGCTTGTTAGAGAACAAGTACACTGAACGTGACCAATATTAGTACAGCTTATGGAATTCTATTTGTATGTCAAAGGCTGCTCATGTGTATAGTCACAGTTGTAATCCTTAGACTTGAGACACCACTTGTTATCTTATATATGAATTGCTAGAGTTTGATAGTATCTCGTACACCCTTAATCATAAGGATGTAATCGGTGCTCATTGGCTCTAGTGAGTTATGTATGAAGATAGGTGAGTGTGCAATAGAGGATCACCACCCTTAATTAGAAAGGGCGAATGTCTTAGTTAGTTCACAGTTACTATCTCAATGGAGTCTTTGGCCAAAGCAGAAGGTTACCAAGAAAAGTGTTTCAAGGGTATACCTAATTGAGATTATAATCTGGTGAATTAGTAACACATGATTAAGTTAGGGTTTGACATGAATCCATACCAAACTAACTTAATCGAGACATTGTTTGGTGAGGGATTATTTATAGCACGAAGGGTTTATTTACACGTTCGTATATTCACCCACACCTAGGGTACGTCATGACATATTGCTAGATGTCACTCATGACTAGTGAAGGCCTAATGATAAGGGTTATCATTGAGGGCAAAATTGGAATTGTTCCAATCGAACCTAAAAATAGAAAGTTTCTATTTTGGGCGACATTGAGATGTCCCCTGCCACTACTAGGTTGGGATGAACCCAATGGGTCACACACATAAGAACATAAGTGAGGTTGTTAAACTTGAGAGAGGGTTGCATTCTTATTAATATGTGTTTGGCTTTAATTAATTAAGGGTTAATTAATTAAGAGCCAAAAGGATATCTAATTCAAGAATGTAAGTAACCAAAACAGGGTTAATGGTCATGCTAGCACTAGTAACCAAACACCCTAAGAAGAGGAGAGGCTTATTTAAAGAGAGAGAACCCTAATAGCCACAAGCTTGCATCATCCCACTTCTCTCTCTATAGGTGCCGCCCCTCTCTCTCTCTCCCTCTCCATGCTTGCATTTTTCAAGTGTTGAAAAATTCAAGAAGGCTTAACAACTCTTGTGTTCATGTGGACGATCATTGGAGGCCACCATTCTTTTGGGGCTCGAGGTTTGAGCGAGGACGATCATCAAAGGAAGAGAACATCGCAAAGGAACAAATCAATGTAAGCTTTACTTTAATGTATTTAATTTAAAGTTGATTCGATTCATCGATTAAGAAGATTCATGGATGAATATCAATGGGAAAAAATTTTATTTTACCTTCCGCTGCGTTCCCATGGTGTATTCTTTCAGTGGTATCAGAGCCAAGCTTAGTCCTTGATTCGAATCATAAATGGCTTTGTATGGCATGCATTAAAATATGTTTTTAATTAATTTGGGATTTAGAGAAATCACCATAGAGGATTCGGCCATGGGGTTTTATAAACCTCTTGTGTTTTGTTTTAATATTTGCAACTAGGTTTTATCAAAACCCTTATGTTGGACGGTTTTCATAAGGGGCTGCCATGGTGTTTTTAAACCATGAAAAAGGTTTTCAAAAAGGCTAGGTCACGGCTTCACTAGGGGCTGCACATTAGGGTTTTTAACCCCTTGCAATTTTCGGCCAGCTAGGGTTTGGAACCCTAACTTGTTTTATCCTTTTGGGTTTTTTAACCCTTATGTTATTCGGCCATTATGGGTTTTAGGACCTTGAAGTTGCAGCCATGGTGGTTGTATTAGTGATGAAGATGATGATAATTTTAGGAAATCCTAATCTAAATAGGAAACCTAGTTTTACTAGGATTTGCTTATTTGATTAGTTTCCTATTTGTTATTATCATTCCTAGTTAGTATTAGATACTAATTAAATATGTCCTAATGTGATTAGGAGTTAATTAATAATGTTAATTAACATATAAGTGGCTGCACATGGTAGTTTAAGAAACTCCATAAAAGATAAGATTAGTTTCCTATTTTGAAAATTTTCAAAATTCAAAAGTTTCTTGATTTTTCAAGATTTTATGGGATTTGAAATTTTAAAATTTGAAACTCAATCTTTTGGATGATTTGATTTGAATTTTAAACTTATCCTTTTTGTGATATGGTTATTCAAATTTTGAAACTTGAATTAGTCAATTTTTCAAAAAAAAAAAAAAATTAATCCCTTTTCCCCCCCTAGTAATTTCGGCCACACTAGGGTTGAGAACCCTAGTGTATCATGACCACTTCTCTTGGTCTTGTTTTTGATTTATATATCTTCACAAATGTTTTACTAAATGTTTAATTGATTACAAAATTATTTTGAAACATTTTGAAATTCAAAATTGTGAAGATATAAATCAAAAGATAAAATTGGGTTTGGGAAACCCTAATTGCCAAAATTTGGGATTGAGGATTAAACACATTGTGTTGGGCCTTTTAATTGGATTAAAATGCTTGGTGATCATCCATAATGATATATTGCATTGTCCTAATGGTTAGTACATGAAAATATATAGTTTTAATATGATTTATATTTATTATAAAGTCATAAACAGTGTGCTGTTTTTGGGCAGCAGTTACTGTAATGTTGTAAAATCTTTTTAATTTAATTAAAATAGTTTTTACAGCAGGCCACTTATCAACTTCACTAATATAAGGTCTTAACTAAATGTAGGAATAGTTCCCATCATTTATTTTTGACTTTAAATAGCCGCGATAAGCATTTTGTGACTTATGCTCAAATCTGTCACGATTTGGAGTTACAGTCACAAAACGCTTTAAAGTGATATCAAACGTTGGAATCACTTAACGAGACCCCTGCCATTGGAAAGAACACTGAAAATCTTAATGAAATGAAGTGTTCTTAAATTTAAAAGGTTGTTTTAAATAGTGCAAATATTTAATGCAAAACAGGGGCTGATTCTTAGTGTTTTAGAGAAAACACTAAAGTAAGGTGTTACTTAATTTTAATGCGATTAAAATTGACATCTATTTTCATGGGATGAAAGATAGATTAAAACATGTCTTTAATTTATGCCATTGCCATTTATTACTTGTTCCTTTACTGCTTTAATTTATTCAATGTGATTGTTTAAATTGTAAAATGGAAAGTTATGGACTTAAAGACCAATTAATTTGGATGTGATTGGCCGCATGCGATGTGAATCTTTTATGGGTTGTAATTTAAAGTAGTATTAATTATTTGTGATGTAATTTTAATTATGGGCTTGCATGCCTATTTCCCTCCTTTGTAATGTATCCCCTATTCCTTTATACCCTTTCTTTATTTATGTAATTGTACATCAAAGATGGAGACGGTGCATGGTGGACCTGAGGATACATGGAGCAGTGGGAGGACAAAGAGAAGACCTTGAGAAGATCTTTTCTTTTATGTAATGGTTACAGGTTAAAATTGCGATCACATAACCCACATAAGACCTAGGGCTCAACTATTGGCTCTAGTTGGGCCCAACCTAAAAGTCCATATTCTTTCCATTAGGCCCATATATATGTTAGATGTATGCTTAAGGGGCCCGTTAACCATATTATTATATGTCTTTGATGATAGTGTCCCGTTCCTTTATGGATAGTGGGAGTATCATTAAAGTACTAATAGTAAAGAATGGTTAATAATATATATATATGTGATATATTGATGCATGTGATGTATGTTAATATTCTGATGAGACCTAAATACCCCTCAATTTCAAATTTAAATTGTAAGGAAGAGGCATATGATTGCTTTATCCTAGCCTCCTACCATTACAAGATAGGAGAATCTTTATGGTGGATGTGTTTGGCTGTAGATATGTGGGAACACATTCATTATGAAGGTTCAAACCAGCTTGTTACATATTGGATATCATGAGGTGCGATAATGGGGCTTACCAAGAAACTATTATGTGAGGGATGCCACATTCAATTGACCATACTCATGTGAATGGTAGGTGTGATTTAACTAAAGTACACTAACCAAGAAACTATTATGTGAGGTTACCGTATTTTAGAGGCTAAAGGATGATGGAACTTGCTTAGGTGAAGCATTAGGATAAAGAGTTATCCACTCATTAAGGGTTAGTATCCAAGAAACTAACATGTGAGGGTACTAATTCTTACTGGGACCCCAATCCCTACTATGGAAATTCAATCTTTTGAAATTCCCAAGTCTCATCCTAGGGTGCATGGGATTTGAACAAAATAGTGGGAGGTAACATAGAAATTAAAGACCAAAAATTTTTTATTTTTCTTTAATATGAAATTTATTATTATTTTCTGTTGTAGATAGCTCATCTAAACCTACTCTCTAGAATATTTAAATGACAATCGTTTAACTGGTCCAAAACTTCCAAGACTGGTTTAAGAAACCTAGTCTTAGCCGCTGATAAAATAGACTACGTGGTCAATGCCCCATGCCCCAATGTTTTGTCATAAGGGGGCATATAAGGAGAAGAAAGACACTTATAGTAAGTGACTTGACAATGATGTATGGTACATCTGAGGGAACCTTATGGTTCACAGAATAGAATTGTAAAGTACAATCCTATTAGTGAACTCTTCTCCTATAAGATAATGAATGAGACATCTGTTAATGAGCTCTGTCTCAAGATGATCCAGTACATTCACTCGGTGCATGATCTTAAGTGTTAAGATCACTGCTGAAAGGAGCATTGACATCTTGCTTCATTCCCTTCCTGCAAGTCACAAGTAATTCATCTAAATCTTTCCCTCACTGATTTGATGAATATGCTAGTGAATGTTAGGAGACCTTGAAAAAGGAACCCAAAGGGAATGTTTTGGCTATCAATGGAACTTCCACTTCTAAGACCGAACCTAAGGGCAAGGGAAAGAAGAAGAAGTCTCATGATAAGCCAAAATGAGGCATTAAGAAAGAGAAGTCTAAAGGAAAGAGTTTCAAGTGCGGTAAGTTATGTCATTGGAAGACAAACTGCAAGGAGTACCTAGTTTGAAGAATAGTTCTTCTAATGGTACGTCCTATGTTTTATTCATTTACTAATTAAGAATTAGTATTATTCTGCTTATGGTATCCGATACCTAGTTGTGTTTTATAGTACAATACGATTGTATATAGAAACAAATGGAAGCGGAAGATCAAGTAGATGTCAAGCTTTCTTTGTTTGGAAATGAATCAACAGTTGATACATTTAATATTGAAACTTGATACTTGATTAGTTTATTTAGAGTTCATAGAAACTTTATTAATATTGCCGATTGTTTTAGTACTTCTTAATTGAAGTTTTATTTAAAACAGTTAATTCATAATATTAGATATTTTGGATTAATTCTGGCAATTGATTTAAAGTTCTATACTCTTTATGAATGTTTTAAATAAATGCATGAAATGATATATAAGGATTCAACTTCAAGGATCACATTAATAAATGAATTTTGATTCATTAATTAATATGAACCAATCACCTTATTTTAGAAGGAGATTAAAAGGATAATACATAAGATGTATAAACCATAAATTTTAGTTTGTATACTTCATAGCTATTTGAATGTTTGAAAGCATTTAAATGATTCAAAACTATGAATATTTGAAGAGTTCAAATGATTCATATGAAGTAAAACTAAAAGAAAAATATTGAGAATATTTGGTTGAATCTTATATCACTAATTGACCTTAAATATGTTAAACGATAAAGTTTGAAAGTTATTTGGAAATATGAGATATTTCAAATAAACTTCAAAAGTTTGTTTTCTCAAATAAAGAGTTATTAGAAAACAGTGTTTCCACAATAGTTGAGAACTATACCTTTATGAAACATCAAAAAGGAATTTTATGTTATTAAAAAGGTTTAATACATGAGATACCTTGTTTCAAAAGGGAAAGTGGGAGCATGCGAGTCATCGATATTATTCTTGATTTTCTTTATAAAGTACATACTTTAAATACTAACGTAGTATTATGAATTCTATAATCGTTATAGGAATTCAAATCTCTCAAAAATTCGATTTTGTGAGGGATTTCATATGAGCAAAATATTTGGGAAATATGGAGACTCATATGATTAAAACTTATGTACTTAAGTCAATATCATTTATGCTGCAAATGGTTGTTAGCAGATATTGATTGTTGATTCGGAATAGGGATTCTGAATAGATACAAGTATATTCTTAAAAGAGTTTAAGAATGAAATACTTGCATGTATAAAGAAATTTTATAAAGGGATGCTATTTACAAATTGCCTAAAAGGATGTCTAAAGTATGGCGTTTTCTTTCGAGAACAAAGGTCTCATTTACTAGGACATCAGAGTTGGCAGAGGATATTAGTTTAATTACTATTATTGAAAATAATGATATGCAAAAGGAGTTTTGCATAAATCTACTTTGCCTTAACACCTGTGTGTGTTAGAAGCCTTGTCTTGCGAAGACTAGTATACGATACTATGGTGATTGGCTTTAGTGCAAGTGGGAGATTGTTAGAGGTATGCCCTAAAACCAATCCTAAAGGGCATATCAATTTCATATTATATTTATTTGAAGGTACAACTTATCGTATGTATTTATATATATATATGATAAGGTCCATGAATAAATGATAGGAGAAATATGTATCTCAAGTTGTTGAGATATGGAGACTCATATTTCTCATACACATTTATTCTAAACAAGTTCCTACTCATAGGTTTATTAAAGTG
>JAESVK010068737.1:0-10336 GCA_017140935.1 Hamamelis virginiana
AAACTCAATATACCCTTTAGGATTGGTTTTAGGGCATACTTCTAACACTCAGACGCATAGGCAGACAGTACTTAGGCTACTTAACCAAGTTCAGATTCCCATCGACACTTCACCCGAAGGTTTAGTCAGTTTAGTCAATTTAGTCAGTCCACTTCAGCATGGGCAGTCGATATCCTTCACAGAATCAGATCTTCCGAAGAAGGGACCAAATCATTTGCAGGCTTTGTATGTCACTATGGATACTATGGGTAAAAGAATTCCTACAGTGTTGATAGACAATGGGTCAACTTTGAATGTGTGTCCTCTCAGTACTGCCACTTCTTTGGGCATCGAGCCGTCAGAATTCAAGCAGTTAGGGCAAACTGTGAGAGCGTATGATAACACTCGAAGAGAAGTAGTTGGCATGGTCACCTTACCTCTAGTTATTGGGCCTGTAGAATTCCAAGTTGATTTCCAAGTACTTGATGTGCCTGCTTGCTTTAACCTTTTACTTGGTAGACCATGGATCCACCCAATTGGGGTAGTGATCGTTCTACGATTTTGTCTCTTTTCTATGCATTTTGCTGCCCTATTTTAGCATTTTAGTTTAATATTTGTGCTTTGTTAGTTTATTTTAGTGTTAATGTGTGTTTTGTGCTTTTTGTAGGAATTAACCCCAATTCGTAAGAGTTTGGTTCAAGGAGGATTGCATGATAGGAGGATGGTTTGAGATGGATTTAATGTGCCAAAGTTGAAAGAAAAGTGCTTGAAACCATTTGGAGACTTTTGGAGTTGTGCAGTTTTTTCCCGACGAAAACTTCCAACTTCAAATGGTCATATCTCTCTCATCCGGACTCCGATTTTCACGTGCGACCTATCGTTAGAAAGCTTGGGAAGTCTAGTTTCTGAATTGGGGAGGCTCATGAAGAGTTACATAGACACGGCTATCGATAGCGTTCATTTACCTATCGATAGATGGCACATTCTGTCCGGCGATTTCATTTGTTCGACTTCTCTATCGATAGGTGAATGACCGCTATCGATAGAGAAGTCGTAAATTCGACGAATCTGAGTCTTTTCCTTGTAAATAGCTTGTTTTTGAAGGGCTTAAGAGTCTTTTGACTCCCTAAGGTTTTTGGGGAGTATAAATAGCATGCCTTGGGGTAGAGTGTGGAGGAGAGTCCCCTTTTGGGGCTGCCTTCTCTTTAGGATTTTCTAGGATTTTCTTAGCATTTTCTTGCCATCCAAACACTTCTAAATCTAGTCTAAATGGCTTATGATCGAACTATGTGGTGGAAGAGCGCTCAAGGATCGCCGATCTACTGCATGGGCGGCTAGGTCACTTGGTGATGGGGTTTGGAGAAGGATTTTGGTGAGGTTTTTAGTCACCATTTTGTAATTAATGTTATTTAATGTTGGGATAGACTTGTATTTGAGAGCCTTGAGCTTTGAACCGTTTTTATCTCAATATGTTTTAGTTTTCTGTGATTGCTATTACGTACAAATACAAGTGGTATTCACTTTAATGAATGATTGAGTTAATGATGGTTTGATTGTTAGCATAGGTTATGCATTATCGTTGAGATTTTGATAGTTTATGGCTTATGATTAATCGTTATACACTTGATCATTCATATCATTTTGGTTAACCTATTCTTGTAGTTTAGGTTACCATTATCCCACATTTCAATAGCATTTCCTATTACAATTGGTGCCTACTTGCCCTAATCCAATCCAACCCCATTGCTATTCTCCATTTTTAATTTTTAATTTTAATTTAGTTTATTTGTTTTCTTAATTTTTTAATTAGGAATTTAAACAACCAACCAATCTTCGAAACCAACTCTCACTAGAATAGACCTCTTTTTGACTACCTATTCGAATTAACAAACGTTCTCTGTGGACGACCCGCACTCACTCTAACTTTACAAATTGAGGTTAAATTTCCGTTGAGTGTGGTCTTTATAAATTCTCTTAAATCTTGGCGCGTGGCGAGGAATTAACCTCCCTCCTCTAGTGACATGGTTAACATCCTCCTCATCACTGGCCCAAATATCTGCTATCTCCTCAGGTGTGTTCATCAAATCTTCCCATTCTATGATATCAATCCCATTCTCTGACCCATTATCTACAGTAGACTCGGCAGAAGTCGAACTTGATCTGAAATCTTAGGTAACCCAGGGTTGCCTTGGATAAACAGTTTGGTAATGGACTTCCCTGTTCATATCAGTGATCTTAGTCGTGATGATTCTATTCTCAAAATGCTTCTTAAGGATACTTTGGCTAGCTTTCTCAGAAAGGATGAGGTTTGGATCTTCAGGCTCAACCTGAACCATAGGAACATCTTCTTCAAGTGAGTCAGAGATATCACCCCAACCAGAAGGAATAATTGGTTCTTCAAAGGTGGGCTTCTCCATTTTAGGGTAAAGGATATAGAAGTCGAACTTTCCACTAGGTTCCCCTAACAGACCTACTTCGGGATCTCAGGCCTCATAACTCTTTCGCAACTCCCATTGACTAGTCCCAGTCTTGGAAAAAGCTTTCTTGGCTCCCGCCTTAGGTCGAATGGGTTCAATCTTTGCCATCTTAGCTTTATAAGAATCTTCAGGGTAGATAACGTAGAAACTAAACCTCCCATTTCTTTCTATCAACAAATCCACAGAAAGATCTTTAGCTTCAAACCTTTCTTTGAGAGCACACTGACTAGTACAGTTCTTAAACAACTGATCTACTTCACGAGGCTCGGGAAGCCCATTCGAACTAAAACCCAGGAATGTATCTTTCTCAAACTGTCTCGATGAACGATAAAGCCCCCTTGGGCAAATGAAGGGTTGAGGGATTTCAATCAGACCTTGATCAATGAATCCTTGTACTATATTCTGCAATATATCACATGATTCCGTGTCATGGCTAGAAGTGGCATGGTATTGACAATAAAGCTTCTTGGATTTTGGCTTGTACGGGGTAATGAGCCCACGGGCCTGGCAACGATGAAACATCTCAATTATGGAGGTAGGGAATGAAGGGTGAGGGCGGATAGGCTCACAGTGGACATAAGGGTCGGCATGGATGACATTGATATTTGCGGGTGGTGGGACTGCATGGGTAGGGAGTGGATTTTGGGTGACATTGGGTTGAGAATGTGGGGAAATAGTCTTGTTGTCTATGATGTCTTGGATTTCATGGCGAAGGCGGATACAACGATTAATATTGTGGCCTTTGGACTGATGGAAATGGCAATACTCATTTTTGTTGTAATTTTTGGGTAATGGGTTGGGCACAGGCCTGGGATCTAAAGGTTGGAGCAAGCCTCGAGCTTTCAATGTCTCAAAGACTCGCTCTAATGGCATATGGAGTTCAGTAAATTTTCTGAATGGTTAATTTCCCAAGGAAAAGGGTTGGATGAATGGAGCAATTTGAGATATGGCATTGACTTCGGTGGCCTTCCCATTGATGACAGGTCGGCGGCTGTAGGGTTCATCGGCTCCGAGAGCTCCACTGCCTAGGGCGTCATCTACTTGGGTACCAGCGGCAACCATGGCTCGAAAATTAGGAAGATATTGGGAAAATAGGTGTTTGTGATACATTGAGAGCAAATTCTTCACCAACATGCGGATTTGTTCTTCTTCCTTGGGTCGATTAGGCATTTTGGAAGCTTTGGCCCTCCAACGGGTGATGAAGGCAGATAAAGTTTCCTTAGGTTCTTGCTTAGTAGTCTCCAGATCTCTCATAGTAACATCAACTTCCGTGTTATACCTGTAGTGATTACTGAACTCGATGCATACATCCTCCCAATTAAGTCTTCATTCTAGACTCATCCAGCGACAGAAACCATTTCAGAGCGGATCCTGCTAGTGTCTCATGGAACATTTGGGCTAGCAAGTCATCGTCGGCCCCTCAAGGGTGCATGGCCCTCACATACATCTTCAAATGGGTCTTAGGGCAACCCATCCCATCAAACTTCTCCAACTCAGGCATCTTAAAATGAGTGGGCATACGGGCCTTAGGGAACAGAGATAACGACGACATATCCACCACATCATCATACTTCCTAATACCTCTCAAGGCTTTTTCCAGGGCTTCCACCTTACTACTCAACAATATGGGCTCAGTAGAAAAAAAAGGCAGGGACTTTGGGCTCTTTTTCCATATCAATGGGCTGAACAAAGTTTGTACCAAACTCGGCATGTTCAACAGGTACTTTGGGCTTAAGGTAACATTCCTCTTCATCAACGTTATCGAACAAAAGGTTAACATGGGCTCGCACCTTATCCTCATCTCCTTTCTTATGGACCAACTCTTGGACTACTTTCAACAGTGCGTGGATACCCCATTCTTACCAATTATTTCTACCATATGTTTATAAAAATGATCAGCTCGAAGAGTGGATTATTTGGTAAGGAATTGGACCTGTAAAGACCAAGTTTCCCAAACTGCCATTCTTGGGGAAAATGGGACAATTCATCATTTCATGTGTACATTTGGATTGGAATCAACCCATTTGTATTGCATTTGAATTTTGAGGTGTTTTAGAACATCCCTGTAAATTTTCAAGGCATTCTGATGAGAGCTCGATAAGTAATTAGGGTTTTTGCGAATTGAAGGGCATTTTCGTCCTTTTTCTCGTATAATTTCCGAATGACCTCCGAATTTGAAACGGACTGTTTCATTGAATTTATATGGATGTATGGAGTGAAGTTGGAGTGCTAATTGAACCTTTGAATAGTTAGGATAGATTCGCCCAAAATCGATCCCACGGGCGAGAATAAGTCAAACTAGGGTTTCAGTCAAATTGACCGTGAATTGGTCGTTTTCACCAAAATTAAATATTTTCAAAATATGTTTTCAAGTACCAATTTCATATTAAAACCATGTTTTTAGAAGTGGTTCAAGCCTAATTGATCAATTTTACAAAACATAGAAGGGTCATATGACCAATTTTGACACAATCGGGTCAATTGGCTAGCTTTTTGCTAAAACCCTTGACCATGGTCAAGTATTTTTAACCCAAAAACTTTCTAAAAATGTGAAGGATCAAAACACAGTCGTTTTGAGCCCTGAACCATCGAATTTGAATGAGATTTGACCAAAATATGACCAAACTATGAAATCCCATTGAAAATGGGAGAAATTTGGGAAAGTCACTATGGTGACCGTCCTAGCTAGGACGGTCAACCGTCCAGCCCAGGACGGCCAGCCGTCCAGGCTAGGATGGTCACCAGGTTGGTCGACCCCATTTCTCATTTTTGGAAGTTTTTCACCTATTTTGGCCTATTTGATTCGATTTTTTGGGAGATTTTCGAAGGAACTCAGCTTGTAAACCCTAGAGGGATTCATTCTAAGCCCTAGGATGGATTTTAGTGCATTAAATCCTAACAATTCAAAGTTTTAAACCCTAGCTCTATATATGCTTCATTATAGAGTTAGAGGAGGGGGTCACAAAGAGTTCAAGAGGCTAGGGTTTAGAAATTCGTTTTTGGTTCATCAATTGAGGAGAGAACCAGAGTGGAGAAGAGGGAGAGAATAAAGGATTCAAAGCTTTGAAGCTTGAAGAAAGGTAGCCAATAAGAGAGATGAAGGGTAAGTGTTCTATCCTTGTTTTCATATATTTCATTCTCATGTAAATCTTCTTCTATGCTATGGTGGAAGTTCTTCTCATTTTCATATGAGATGAATCATCTCCTATTTTATGTGTTTGTTATATATGATAGGATAGTCTTTTGCTTGTTCATGCATGATAATATCATATTAGCTTGAGTTTGATTATCCATGGTATTTGTTTAATATGTTTGCATGTTAGAATAGGATGTAGTTCATTTTTCTTATATAGGACAGTAGTATATTTGTGTGTTTAGGAATATGTAGTTTGATTAAGATGTCTTTTATTAAGATTTTATATTAGTAAGCATGTTTAGAATGTCTTTTTTATGATTTTATGTTAGTAAGCATGTTTAGGTTGTCTTTCATTGTGATTTTATGTTAGTAAGCATGCTTAGGATAATGTTTCAATGTGTTTGCATGATTTTTGAAATCTTGTGATGATTATATGATATCCATGATTGTGTAAGTACGTTGAGGCATTTTTGTAGTGAGTCTTGAGTCTTTCTTTCATGTTTTTATGATTTTTTAAACACTTGATATATGGTTTGAATGTATAAATTGCGTACGAGGGAGCGTGCAAAGGTAAGATCCTCCCCTTGTGTTTAAATTAATTGTTTAAGCATACTTTTGTTAGTTTTGATGTTATTTTGTGTAATAATCTAGTTAAGCATGTTAGTTAGGATTTTTGTTCATTACTTTGAATGGATTAATTATGCTAATTAAGTTCCATAGAGTCAAGGTTCAAATCTGTCCAGATTTGAACATGGACTTAGTTGAGGCTTAAATAGCATTTTTAAGCCATGATTTTATGTATATTTTGTAGGTTAAATTTGTATATTATGTTAGTATGCATATTAGGGTGTTTGTTCATTATTTTCCATGGATTAAAAATGATTTTTAGGCTATTTAAAGTATGTATTCAAATCTGTCAAGATTTGAATATATATTTTAAAATGGCTTTATTATCATTTTTAAGCCATGTTTTCGCATGATTATTATAGTATTCTTGTAGTATATTCATGTAGGATGCATGCTAGGTCATTAACACGATTTTTATTATTTCTTTTCAAAGTTTTTAGAATGATATAAAGTCCACTTTCAAATCTGTCCGGAATTGAAAATGGTCTTAAATGACTTCTAAAAATCATTTTAGGGCCAAATCCAACTTAGAAATATGCCTAGGTTCTTATAGTGGAATTAGTGTGCATTTAGGAGCATTTTCATGCATTGTTAGAATTGACTTCATGTATATTTGTTTAATTTGTTTAAATTCCAGCATGCATTGCACTAGTATATTAGGTCTTTAGATTAACTTTAGGGTTAGTTAGAGACCCTAGGATTAGGAAGGTCACTTGACCTTCCCTAAGACTATCCATTGTTGTAAAAGTCATACTCAGATTTGAGTATTTTAATCAATTTAAGAGTCAATCTTCGAGAGATTTCCTAAAAAGATTTTTGATGCAATGTTTATGAAATAAACATGATTTTATGAGAGATTTGATTATTAAATGATTTTCAAAAAGATTTGAAATGTTTTAAAGATTTTTACTTACGAATGAGATTCCTCCCCATATGATTTGTTTTCTTGAAAATCTTTGAAAAAGATTTTTAATTGGAATTGAATTCTAAAGATAAAGATTGTTTAGGACACTTAGATTTTATGAAAGTCTTTAATTGGAAATGATTTCAAATGAATGATTTTAAATGAATAAAACTCTCGAAGTTAGAGTCTTGAATTAGGTTGAATACCTTTGATGATGTGATCGATTACAATAGGAGAGTCCTAGGGTAGTCGAACTACGTGGACTTTGATACTTGCTAGGTGATACTAGTAAGTTACGTAGGCGCTAATAGGGCTCAAGTCCGCCCTAGGATGCCCATAGGGTATTCTAGGTTCTTAAGGTTTGTTTGTATATTTTCTTTATTATTAATATAACTAATATAGATTATTGCATTTATATCACTACTTTATTGGTTGATTTAGATTATTTAGGATTGTTTGTAATAAGAAATTTAAATAGCCCAAATAAATTAGAAGTCCTTTAATTAGGGCGAGGTGGGTGCCTACAAGTGAAAGCTTGGAACCTTCCCACTTCGTAACCTAGCCCCCGAATCCATCTCTGGTTTGTAGACTGTCTTTTCATTGAAAATGGAGTTGGTTTTGTTTTTGATTTTAAAATAAAACATTTTTATGGTTTCCTTATTCCTTAAAAATAAGGTGGCGACTCATTTGCTTTGTTTGTTTTCTAAAAATCCCTAATCATCGCCCGGTGATGATGTGGACCCTCCTAAGCCCGTCAGGTGGCTGGTCCACACAGTGCATCAATCTTTTCATCAGTTGTCTTCCCATTAGTTCCAACAACAGTAGGGGTATGATCTTCATGACTAGACATCTTTGGATGAACGGGTAAACTCTTCGTGCTAAATAACTGACCACTAGAATCACGACGCCAATGCTGGGAAAGAAACGGGAAAGGATTTGAATTAACTGAGAGCTTCCAGTGTGGAAAATGATGAAAAAGGATAACAGACTGCACACTCACAAAAGCATGGGCTCAAAGCCCACACATCGATCTCACTTTCTCACATTCTACCCTATGAAGATGGGCCTAAAGCCCCGGCAAGAATCTCATCAAAAACTCCTAAACTCACAGTTCTATCTCATCATAGGCCTATACCTTCAATCCAAAGAGTATGGGCCTAAAGCCCTCACACTCACCTAAGGCCTATAAACGGACATCACTATTCGGACAGCATAACACTACTACGAACCTAAGTCTAAGGATATGTAAGGCACTAAACCTTTATCAAGTACCTTAACTCTTTTGGGACGTTTCCTTTAAGAGTTTAGGGCATTTCATAAAGTTTAGTCCTACAATCCAAGGTCCTAGTGTATCTACACACTTCACAATCAAGGCTCAGACAAAACCGAGGGGTAAATCCGGCAGCATAACATTACAATAGTGTGTGATCAGGCGATGTAGGGTATGTGTCCTAAAGACAGTTTATATGGACAATGCAAAGGGTAGGCTAAGTGTCCCTTACTCGCTTGGTCCAATCGATATACCTAACCACATATGACATCAGGGATGCCGCGTGGGTCCAACAGTACGTGATTGGTCCATTTGATATACCCAAGGGTACATGGCAAGAAGAGTGATGGCTTTCGCATACATGGAACCCAAGAATTAAAGAGACTGGGCCCAAGGCTAGGCTCATCGTTGGCTTTAGCATACAACGTCCTAATCATGCAGAGTCAATGCGCACACAATGTAGAAATCAAAGTAAAACAGTCATGCAAATGCCAGTGGTTGATTTTATTAAATTAAGAAATTGAAAAGCCCAAGAACAATTAATTAGAGTTTAGCCCTCGACATCCCCAGCGAAGTTGCTAATCTGTGAACCCGCCACATTCGAGCCCCCCTCTCCATTTGAAAGCTCTCTTTTTTATTTGGGATTGGATTCACTTATCATCGTGGATTAGTAGATAATTATCCTTCTCAATTTATCTTTCTCTTTTATCTACTTATTTATCCTTCTCTATTATCCATCTCTATTATCCACTCAAGATAAAACAATGACCCCATTTTTGGAAAAGCATGGTCGCCGAATCAAAGTTTGGATTCGGGGGCTAGGTTATGAGATGGGAAGGTTCCAAGACTCATCTTGTAGGCACCCATCTCACCCTAATTAAAGGTCTCTTAATTATTTTTGGCCTTTATCAAAATCTTACAAAAACAACCTATCATATCTAATCAACAAAAAAATATATATATGGATAATATTACATATATAATAATATATAATAAAAAAAATAATCACAATCCTAAAAACCTTAGGAGACTCACAGTCAACCTAAGATTGGACTTGGACCCTATTGGCGGCCTACGTACCTTGTCAGTTGCCTGACAGGAATCAAAGTCCACGTAGTTTGATCACCCTAGGACTCTCCTATTGTAATGAACTACATCATTTAAAAGTGTTCGACTTTATCTAACATACTATCTTCGAGAGTTTTTTATCCATTTAAAATTACTTTTCAAAATTATTTGATAATTAAAAGATTTCCAATGCATTTAGAATTTTTAAAAGATAAAACTTATCTTCTAGAAGTAAACCTCAATTTAAACTTCCTTTTTCAAAATCATTATCCATGGAATTTCATTCCAAAAATCATTTCTTTTTCAAAGAAATTGTTTTCAATATAAACTCTTTTAAAAGATTCATATTTCATGAAATAACCATTTAATAAATCAATTACTTTTAACAAAAATCATTTTTTTTTTAAAAAAAAAATCTCTCTCAAAGATAGACTCTAAGACTTAATCAATTACTTGAATTTGAATGCAATTTTTACAACAAAGAAAAGTCCTAGGGAAGGTTAAGTGACCTTCCTTAACCTAGGGTCTCTACCTAATCCTAAGTTAGTCTAAAAACCAAACATACTAATTTAATGCATGCTGAAATTTAAAAAAACAAACATAATATTAACTCTACAATGCATGAAAAATGCCCTAAATGCATACTAATTTAACTATGTGAACCTAGGCATATTTCTAAGTTAGATTTGGCCTTAAAAATGATTTTTAGAAGTGCTTTAGAGGTATAAATAAATCTGGACAGATTTAAATATAAGCTTTAAACCATTCTAAAAACCCTAAAAAAAATAAATAAAAATGTGACAATGACCTAACATGCACCCTACATGAATATATTACAAAACTACATGAAGAAAATATGTAAAAATAGGCTTAAA
>JAESVK010068738.1:0-11473 GCA_017140935.1 Hamamelis virginiana
AAAATAGAAACTTTCTATTTTAAGGTTCAATTGGAACGATTCCAATTTTGCCCTCATTGATAACACTTTATCAATAGGCTTTCACTGGTCATGAGTGACATCTAGCAACATATCATGACATTACCCTAGGTTTAGGTGAATAGCAGAACTATGTGAACCCTTCATGTTATTTAATCCTTCATCCCCTAATGTCACAGTTAAGATAATAGGTATGGTTTTAGTCAAACCCTATCTTGACAACTTGATATCTGTCCCACAAAATATAATCTCAATAAGGTAATCGCAGTGAAACTCTTTTCACTGTTTACCTATCACTCTGGCCAGAGGTTCCCTTTGAGAATTATCTTTGTGAACTTATCCTGACAATCTCTCTCATATAACTGAGAGTGATGATCCCTTATTGCACACTCATCCATCTTCATGCATAACTCATTAGAGCCAATAAGCACCGATTACAACCTAATGGATAAGGCTGTACGAGATACTATCAAACTCTAGCAACCTATGCACAAGACAGCTATGGTGTCTCATGTCTAAGGACTACCAAATTAATGGACATAACACTAGAATATTCCTTTGACAGAACTACCATAGGAATACTCTTTTGCAGATCATGTTCAGTGTACATATTCTCTAATATGCACCCACAGATTAACCTAAGTGTCACTACACTGATAGGAAAGACTACCTATCCTCCATATGAGTTGGTTTAAATCTGTGCTACTCTTCATACGGTTAATTAAATATCCACTTTAATAAACCTTCGAGTAGGAACTCTTTTAGAATAGATGTATATGAGAAATATCAGTCTCTCTATCTCAACTCCTTGAGATGCATATTTCTCTTATCATTTATTCATGGACCTTATCATATATGTGAGAACATATTAGATAAGTTATACCTTCCATATATAGATAATATGAAACTCAATATACCCTTTAGGATTGGTTTTAGGGCATACTTCTAACACTTCAACCTTCAAACAATTCATCATGAATTTTCACATGTCTGATGTGAATAATAAAGTTACTTTAACTGACTTGATTTTTTTCTTATTGCCAGTTGTAATAAATACTTCATTTTGAAGTTTTATTTAGTTTTGAGTACTTCGTTTATTTAAAACAGTTTATCTATAATATTCGATATTTTAGATTATATCTGGCAGTTGATTTAAAGTTCTTTATTCTTAATAAATTAAATGAATAAATGGATATGATGATTCAACTATATAGGTTCGTATTAATAAATGAATTTCGATTTATTAATTAATATGAACCAACCACCTTATTTAATAAGGAGATTAAAAGGGATAATACACAATATGTATAAAACCTTAATATAGTTTGAATAATTCATATCCCTAATGGATCTTAAAAATGTCAAACAATATTTTCAAAAGATTATTTGAATTATGAGATATTTCAAATAAACTTTAAAAGTATGTTTTCTTAAATAAAGAGTTATTAGAAAACAACGCTTTTATAATGGTTAAAAACCATGCCTTATTAAAACATAAAAAAGGAAATTTATGTTATTAAAAGGTTTAATGCATAAACTACCTTGTTTTAAAAGGGCTAGTGGAAGCAGTAAAGTCATCAAATTATTCTTATCATTCTTTATAAAGTACATACTTTAAAACACTAGTGTAGTGATATGAATTCTATAAATGTTATAAGAATTAAAATCCCTTAAAATTAGATTTTGTGGGAATTATATATGAGCAAGATATTTGAGAAATATGAGACTCATATATAAAATAAATTATGTACTCGAATCAATATCATAGATGCTACAAGTAGTTGTTAGCAGATATTGATTATTGATTCAGAATAGGGATTATGAATAGAAATAAGTATATTCTTAAAAGAGTTTTAAGAATGAGATACTTTTATATAAAGAAATATTTGGAATACCATTTACAAATTTCCTAAAGGAATGTTTAGTACATACTATTCTTTTTCGAGAACTCGGGTCTCATTTACTAGAACATCAGAGTTGGCAGCAAAATTTTAGTTTAAATACTATTTTTGAAAATAATAATTGTAGACATCCATTTTTTACTAGGAGAAGTTCATGAATGGTTGTCTATGATTTGAGGTGAAATGGGGTGTTGAAACCCTAAGTGGCTCATATTACTCTTTTTGAGTAGTTAGGTAGAGGTCATTATCGCATGTAAGTTTTTTAGGTCAGATTGAGTCGATTCTTTTTGCATTAGATTTTTAGGGAGTCCATAGATGTCCTTGTCAAGTTTCATTGCATTCTGAGTCAGATTCAATAAGTAATTAGAACTTTTGTGACCTAAGGGGCAGTATTGTCCTTTGGATCGCAAAAGCGCTTAAAAGCCTTCGAGTTAGTCTCAGATTGTCCCGAGACTTTGGCATAGGTAATTAGGGTGTGTTTGATAGCTTAGTTGATCAGTGGTAAGGTCCATTGAGCCTCTGGGCTCATGTTTGGCTCTTAAGGCCCAAAGGGCCCTTTTAAGCTCAGATTAGGGTTTTCACTTAAAGCAGCCGGGATTCGATCTTTTTATCAAACCAAAGCCTTCAAAAACTTTAAAACACTTTCTTAAAAGATTTAAAAACTTGTTTCGAGAAGTAAAAACGATTTTGAGAGCGATTGGTTAGCGGATTTCAAAACCTTAATTAGGCTTAACAGGCCTAAAATAGCTAATCGGTCAGCCTTTTCCAAAAACTTTGACCGAGGTCAATGAATTTTTACTTCAAACACTTCTCAAAAACATGGAGAATCGAATCACGGTCATTTTAGTTCTTGAATCGTCGAATTTGGACTTGAAACGGGCCCGAAAAGCCGAAACTGAGTCGAAATGGGCTGAGTTAGGCCCAAAATAGGGCAAATTTGCATTAGGGGCTCGATGACAGTCCCCCTAGGGACAGCTAACCATCCATGGTGGACGGCTAACCGTCCTAGGGTGGATGGTCACCCGAGCCATTGGTCTATTTTGCCTGATTTTCGAGATTTTAGAGTTTTAAGCACTTTGGACTCTCCCAAACCCTATCTAGCTCAGCTTGGAGGGTTTTGCACAACCTTGGGGACATTGGAAGACTCAATTATAACCCTTGGATCATTCCCTAGGGTTTTAATGTGAACCATTGATCAATTTGAAGTCTCTTCTATATATACATCACTTAGGAATCAGTTTTAAAAAGCTAACTTTGCATTGGAGACTTTTGGCACTTAGAGCAGCCCCCTAGAACCCTAGCTACGAATTTGGAGTCCATTGAAGCTTGAAGAAGAAGGCTAGGATCAAGGAAGAAAAAGGTTAAAGGTACATTCGAATATACCATTGTGCTTAGGATTGAGTTTTGCATAACATAGTTTAATTTTAGAGAATTCTGCATAATTTGCATACATGTCTTCTTCTTCTTCTTCCATGTCTATACTATGTTAGGAATAAATGCTTAGGTTAAGTATCCATAGGCTAAGAGTAAAGGGTTATCTGCATTTAATGAGTTTTGCATGGTTAACTTATAAAGCTTGAGTTTGTTTATGTGTTTTGAGCATGCTAGTTATTATGAGTTAGTAGGAATATGTTTAGGATTATTTTTATGTTTAGAATGCATATTAGGAGTTAGTATAATGTATAATATTTTCTGTTTTGAGTTAGTAATGTTTATTGTTAGGAAAGTTTGAGTCTCTTTATGTTTGGCCATCGTATTAGCATATTAGGATGTTTTATGTTTCATTATTTCTTTGGTGTTTTGCATATTAGGAATAACTAGTATTTTTGTCTAAGTGTGTATATTATATGTATTCAATGAAGTAAGTGTTTATTGAGATACATTAGTATGCATGGTTGGGTTCAAGGTAAGTGTTTGGAATGTTTATTTTGGGCTTTAAAGTTGCTATATTTTGTATGAATATTGTAAAATCATAGGTTATTCTATAACTTGACTCAGAGTTTTCCATGGGAATCTATGGTATTATGAATCATATTTAAAGAAAGTTATTTTCCTATGGTCAAACATGCTTAGTATAGGCAAAGTTTCTGTTTAGAGTTGGTTTATGTTATTTTGTGCTGTGTCATGGTTCTTTGTCTTGTTTTCCTTCGTCAATGTTTGGGTTGATTGATATGAATTGTGTTCGAGGGAACTTGCAAAGGTGAGTCTCTTCCCTTGTGGTTAATTTTGATATGTACATATTTTAGCATAAAATTGTTACTTTTAGCTATTTTTTAGCATGGTTGCATGGTAGTTTACATATGTTTTAATAGGATTGCTTTTTGCATATTTTAGTATTCAATTTAGGTAATTTTAGGCATACTTAAGTTGCTGTCCAGCAGCTTAAATATCCTTTAAATACCTTTATGTAATACAATTTTTTGGCATTTAGGTTAGAAATCCATGCTAGGATGATTTAGAAGGGATTAGGGTCACATGTGCATTCATGATAGATTTTCTTGTTCATTCTTGTTATTCAAACATAGAAATATGTTAGGATTCCCTTTGGTAGTTAGAGACAAGTAGGAAAGGTATCTAGGGACATAAGTGAGGTGTCTTACCTCCTTAGGACTCCCTTAAGATAAGGTCTTATTTTCAAATATTATTTTTGAGTTTGATTAGGAGTCTAGTCTAGAAGAGACTACTTTGAAAATGATGTGGATAAGAAAAGATTTTTGAATGGGAAAGAGTTGTTTTTGAAACAGAATTGCAATTAGATAAGAAGTCTTTCTCTAGATTAGAATTCCAAACAAATTTGAAAACATAAATGAAAGTAGTTCCTTATCTACGATGAGTCCTAGGTATTCGAACTACGATGGACTTTGATCTCTATCGGGACACTGGTAAAGTACGTATGCAGCCAATAGGGCGCAAGTCCAATCTTAGATTGACTATGAGTCTCCTAAGGTCTTTAGAATTATATTTGCTTTCTTTATTATCTATTATTATTATATGTAATATTCATATTTTTGTGGTTGATTAGATAAATAGGATTGTTATGATAAGATTTTGATAAAGCCCAAAAGTAATTAGGAGACCTTTAATTAGGGTGAGATAGGTGCCTACAAGATGTATCCTGGAACCTTCCTATCTCATAACCTAGCCCCCGAATCCAAATTTTTGGTTCAAAGAATTGTTTTTCCTAAAAATATGGAGTCATTGTTTTATTAAAAATAAAACTCTTTTTTTTTATGGTTTCTTTATTCCTTAAAAATAAGGTGGCGACTCCCAATTTTTTTCAAACTCCTTTCCTTTTTTCAAAACCCAATCTAAGTGGACTCCCACAATAGAGAATGATTATTAGGATTGGATGATCTTAAATGGATAATAGAGAAGGATAAATGAGTAGATAAAAGAGAATGATAAATAGAGAATGATAATTATCTACAATCCATAACGATAGCGAATCCAAATCTAAAAAAAAAACTTTAACAAAGCGAGAATGTGGCGGGTTCACAATAATATGCAAAGTTCGTTTGCATATAATCTCCTTTGCAATAATACCTTATCAATGTTATAAACCTTGTCTTATGAAGACTAGTATACGATACTATGGTGATTGGCTTTAGTGCAAGTGGGAGATTGTTAAAGGTATGCCCTAAAACCAATCCTAAAGAGCATATCTATTTCATATTATATTAATTAGAAGGTATTACTTGTCGTATATATATTTAATTATATATATGATAATGTCCATGAATAAATGATAAGAGAAATATATATATCTTAGGTAATTGAGATAGGGAGACTTATATTTCTCATTCACATTTATTCTAAAAGAGTTCCTACTCATAGGTTTATTAAAGAGGACATTTATAAACCATCAAGAGTAACACAGATTTAAACTAACTCAATTGGAAGGATGGGTAGTCTTTCCTATCAATGTAATGACACTTAGGTTAATCTGTGGGTGCATGTTAGAGAACATGTACACTGAACTTAATCTGCTAGAATATTCCTATAGAAATTAAGTCAAAGGAATATTCTTTTGTTACATCCATTTGTTTGGTAGTCCTTAGACCTGAGACACTATAGCTGTCTTGTGCTTGAACTGTTAGGGTTTGATAGTATCTTGTACAGCCTTAATCCTAAGAATGTAATCGATACTCATTGGCTCTAATAAGTTATCTATGAAAATAGATGAGTGGTCAATAAGGAATCATCACTCTCATTATTATGAGAGAGAATTTCAGGGTCAATTCTCAAAGATAACTCTCAATTTGAATATCTGGCCAGAATGATAGGTGAACTGTGAAAGTGTTTCATCAGGTTCATCTTATTGAGATTATACTTTATAGAACATATGACAACTTGCTAAGATAAAGGGTTTGACTTATATCCATACCCTGATTATCTTAACAGTGACATTAGGGGATGAAGGATTAAGTAACAAGAAGGGTTCACATAGTTCTGCTATTCATCCAAACCTAGGGCATGTCATGATATATTGCTAGATGTCACTCATGACCAGTGAAAACCTATTGATAAAGTGTTATCAATGAGGGCATAATTGGAATCGTTCCAATTGAACCCTAAAATAGAAACTTTCTATTTTGTGAGACATTGAGATGTCGATGTCCACTGCTAGGTTGGGGTGAACCCAAAGGGTCACAGACATAAGGGCATAAGTGAGTCTTTAGAATTAAAGAGAGGAGAATGTTTCTAATTATTAATAATTTGGTCCCTATCATTAATAGTTAATAAGTAAGGGGTCAAATTATAAATAAATGAATTTTTTTCTATAAATAAGAAGTGATGGGTCAAGCTAGCAATAAGTAACCCTAGCTATCAACAAGAGGAGGCTAAGAAAAGAAGGAGAAACCCTAGGGCCGTCCCCTAGCGCGCGCTCTCTCTCTCTTAGCCGAATCCCACTAGCCTCTCAAGCTTGCTTCTTATCAAAAGTTGATAGTTGCAAGGATTCTAAAGGTGTTGTGCTCGTGTGGATACTTTTAGAGGCTTCATCCTTTTGGAGCTCTAGTTCGACGATCGCTAAATCAAAAGGCAACCAAGTAAGTATGATTTAATTTATGAAATATACATTCTTGTTTTATATTCTTGTGACCCTATGCTTGTTCAAATCCTTGAAATCAATGGGTTCAGTTCTTTAAAATTTTTATTTCTTGACTTCCGCTATGAATCCAGTTTATCGATTTCCTTTCAATTTATTGTAACACACTCCAAATCATTTATTTCTTGTGAGCTAAGAATGGTGTTTGACCCTTGTTGAATTTTGGAGTTTGTGAGCAAATCCAAGCTTGTGAAGGAGAGCTGCTAGCTCTTGTCTTTGTAAAGGTTTCTCCACCGGAAGAAGTGTCCTTGTGACAGTGGACAGAATCCTCAAGCGGAACTCTTGAGGCGTGGACATAAACGGAGACCGAACCACTTTAAAATACTGTGTTTGATATCTCTTTACTCTACTCTCTTCCAATTAAGTTTTATTTACTTGTGTATTTGAAAAATTAATCGGATCTAAATTTTATTTGGTAATATTTGCTCAAAGTTTGCCAAAACCCTATTCACTCCCCCTCTAGGGTTATATTACTTGGGACAACATAAGCTATGATTAATAAGATTTTTGCAAGGGTGTTGCAAAAAAGGGGAGAAAGAGAAAGTTGCTTGAGTTTGTTTTTGCTTTGTGTATTAATTTTTTTTGTTTAAGATGTGTTAGGTGTTTTTATTTTGTTTTTGTGTTTTGACTAACATGGGATCTAATATTTTTCTTAAGTTTTGTGTTGAGTTTGTAGTTTTGCAGGAAAAAGCTTAGTGTTTTCATTTTATTTTGTTATTATATGTAATTGTAGGGGAGATGAGTGGATTATTTTGAGGGGAGATTTAGTCTTGTGATTTCTCTAAATCTTTCTTTTGGTTTGTATTCATCTCTTGTAGTTTTTGTTTTGTTTTATGGGATTTTTCATAAGAATAGCCAAATGGGGAGATTGTTAGATTTTATGTTAGCTTATTCTTATGTATGTAATTGTCTCTTGTAATGTCTTCATCCTCAAGCTTAATTGTCATCGATCTCGAAGAATGTTATAATGATTGAAGCTCAAGACATTGCTCAAAGATCTTTGAATCCATGATATAGGATGGTAAGTGACTTAGAGGCCTAAGTTTTATCCCATAAGTGATTAGTGATTAATCCTAATATGCTAAGTGTTTTAAGCTAAAATGTGGTTGATCAATCTGCTGCTGAATTCATTTGAAAATCAAATTTATGCATATTGGATCGATCCACACTTTTCTTGGATCGATCTAATATCAATTTTATTTTAGATCCAAAACCTATGCAGCAGTTGGATCGATTCACCAATCATTTGGATCGATCTAATTTCATTTTAATTGAAGTTCCAGAATCTTAGTTGCTTCTGGATCGATCCAGGTTTTTATTGGATCGATCTAAATTCGGTTTTATCAGAGATCCGAAAGCTATGTCAGGTCTGGATCGATCCAACATTTTCCTAGATCAATCCAAGATCGTATTTTTGAAAATTTCCAGATTCTGTAAAGGGTATTTTGGGCCTATCTTGTGATGAGGCGTACTTGTGGGGCTTTAATACGTATTTTTGTACAAATTAGGATAAGGAATACTGAACATTCCCTAAGAAAAGCAGTGCCCTTCCCTTTTTAGATTTACTTTGGTACTTTAAGTATAATTACTTCATTTTTATGGAGTCTTAATCTTTATATCTTTGATCCCACCATAGATTAGAGTTTCTTAAGTTGATAGAAATCACATATCTCAGTTTGAGAGGGATCCAATGAGAATGGGATTGTAACCTTGTGGATTCAAGGTGTACTTGGTGGATTCGAAGTGTGCGGCTGTGGAGATCGGCGATCCCTTTAGACTAGGCGGATGGTGTTCACTATGGACTGATCGTGGACACGATTGAAGGTGAAGATGTTCAAGAATGATGAAATTAAGCTTGAGGATGGCTGGTAAAATTTCTGAATTCTTGTAATTTCTTCTTTATCATAGTGGATGTGTTTTCTCCCGTGGTTTTTCACCCTCCTGCGTTTTCCACGTAAATCCTCTCTTGTGGTTGTTTAATTTTGTGGATGATTGTCTAAATTATCAAGAAAGATAGAATGATATTTGTGATCATGGATCCATCTTTATAATCTCATAGTAAATTTTATCTATAATCTGATTTGTATGTGATTGGTTGTTTGATATTTAAGAATATTGTTTTTCTGCTCTTGTCTAGTCAATAGATTTGCAGTAATCTCGTCTTTTCACTGTTTAACTATCAAATTTATTCTCATATGATTGAAATTCAATACATGTAACATGGCAGGCCTTTCAAAAGTTTCTACCTTAATTCTTGATTCTCATGTATTTTCATTTTTCATTCATTCTAACTATACCCCTTTAGTGAATCAAAACTCCTAAAGGGGGGGGGGAGAAGGAGAGAGAGCAAAGTCACGAACACAAGATTATCTCACTTGTTCAACACTTGAATCAATGCAAGCTAAAGAGGGAGAGAAAGAGAGCAAAGTCACAGCCAAGGGGAGAAAACAAGCTCACAGCCCTAGGGTGTATGAATGCCTCTCTTCTATCAGCAGACAAAACAATTTTCAGATTTCTCATCCAATCATTAAAGTTTGGGCCAGTCAAACGGTTGTCATCAACAATACGAGAAAGAGGGTTTAGAGGTGCCATCTACAACAGAAAATAATATAAGTTTCATATTAATAAAACATAAAATTTTTGGTCTTTAATTTCTATGTTTCCTCCAACTATTTTGTTCAAATCCCATACACCCTAAGATGAGACTTGGGAATTTCAAAAGATGAATTTCCATAGCAGGGATTGGGGTCCCATTAAGAATTAGTAACCTCACATGTTAGTTTCTTGGATACTAACCCTCAATGAGTGGATAACTCTTTATCCTAATGCTTCACCTAAGCAAATTCCAATCATCCTTTAGCCTCTAAAATCGTAGTATCCTCACATAATAGTTTCTTGGATAGTACATTTTAGTCAAGTTACACCTACCATTCACATGAGTATGGTCAATTGAATGTGGCATCCCTCACATGTTAGTTTCTTGGTAAGCCCCATTATCGCACCTCATGATATCCTATATGTAAAAAGCCGGTTTGAACCTTCATAATGAATGTGTTCCCACATATCTGCAGCCAAACACATCCACCATAAAGACTCACCTTTCTTGTAATGGTAGGAGGCTAGGATAAAGCCCAAAGCTTCTTCCTTACAACTTGATTTTATGAAAATAGGGGTTTTGTAAAAAAGGTCTCATTTTCATAAATTATCCATACATCGCATGCATCAAAATTATATATCAACATATATAAATTAAACAGGTTTAGACCCACTTTTATTATTAGTTCTCAATTATCCTCCCACTGTCCTCTGAGAGACTAGGGTTGATTCATTTTGAACATATAATAAATTAGGTCAAGGCCCTAACTAGCATACATCACATATATAAATGGGCCTAGGATAGATTATGGACTTTTCAGGGCGGGTTCAAGCTTTGAGCCATTAAAGATGAACCCTCAGTTTATAAGGTGGGTTTGGTGATCGTAATTAATAACTATGTAACTATTACATATAAACAAAAATCTTCACGCAAGATCCTTGATGTGCAAGCCAAGTCCTTCCAAAGTCCTTGCTATCCTCTCGTACATGACTCCACCAGGTTCCTTGAGTCCTCCACAAGTCTCTTTGAATTACATCATAATAAAAGAAAGGGATTAAGGAGAAGGGGATTACAAATGTAGAGAGAGGGGAAGAGGCATGCAAGCCCCAAATAATTACATCACCAGATTTAAACACATTTAAATACAACCCATTCAAATAAAGCAATCACATCACATGCGGCCAATCACAACTCATTTTAATTGGTCTTAAGTTCATAATCATCCATTAACAGTTATACATTCACAATGCATAATTAAAAGAAAGCTACATAAAGCAAAGGCAATGATGGCAAATGGCATATAATTAATTAAAGTCAAGTCTTTATTATTATCCTATAACAATAATAATCTCATTATTATTATTATCCTATAATAATAATCAAATCCTTTTAATCGCATTAAAAGAATACTATCATATCCCATATGACAAAAACAAGTTTCTATCTTCAATATAATTAAAACTCCTAAAAGACACTAATAGGGTTTCAAAAATAAAGAATTTAATTTGAGAAATTATTCTCACAATTCCTACCATGCTATTAACACTTTAATAAGCTCAGTAGATTAATCACTATTAACCTACATAGGTGGAATAAATAATAACTCAAAACAAAATTCAAAGAAAGAAACAATTTCTATTTTACAACAGAAATTTCAGAATTCAGCTACTGTTTTGGGACCAATCTTTCCTATATTAAAACAACCTTTTAATATGTTAGAATACTCTATTTCACAAGGATTTTCAGTCCTCTTTCAAATGGCATAGGTCTCATTAAGTAATTCCAACGTTTGGTATCACTTTAAAGTGATTTGTGACTCGAACTCCAAACCATGACAGATTCTGGAAATTC
>JAESVK010068740.1:763-23785 GCA_017140935.1 Hamamelis virginiana
TCGGCCATGGGGACTTTTGGATGAGTATGAACACCTTGGAAAACTGATTTTGAGCCCTTGGATCATTCCTAGGAGATTTAAACTCAGCCATTGATCAAACTCAGGCCTCCATATAAATAGAGGGCCCTGAAATCAGTTTCAACACACAGAATAAGCTTTAAAGAGCTAGCTTGGAGAGAAGAGGCTTGAGCAATTGCACAAGCTTCCCCCATATCACTCTAGCTTAAGTTTAAAGTCTTTGAGTTCCTTGGAGTCCTTGGAGCTTGAGGAGAAGGCTTGGAGCTTGAGGAGAAGGCTTGAAGCTTGAAGCTTGAAGGCTTGAAGGCAGAGGTTAGTAGTTTTCTTTTTTTGTTCTTGTTCTTTTTCTTTTTCTTCTTTAATCATGTTAGGTTAGGTTTTTACTTTCTTAGTATGCATAGGGTTTAGTTTATTGTTAGTATGCATAGGATATAGTTTATCATTAGCATGCATAGTATAAGTTCTATATTTCTTTAGTATGCATAATAGCTAGATTATTTTTATATATGCATATTTCTCTTCTTCCATTCTTATATTATCATACCATATTAATATTAGGATTTATTTTATATCTAGAAGATATGATAATATATTAGTTTCATGCATATTATTTTCTTAAGGTTAGGAAAGTATATTAATCCATTTTTTTAAGTTTTATATCGTTACCATGTTAGAGATGCATGTTAATAGTTTAGGTTTATGTCATTACTCTAATCATGTCTTGTTTGGAATGATATGACTTGTGTTCGAGGGAGCATGCAAAGGTAAGTCCCTTCCCTTGTGATTAAATGTCAAGTTTTGATGGTAGTTTAGTATGCATAATAGGTTGCATTTAGTACATATGTTCACTTCTTTTATTCTTTTATTTTATGGGTTTTAAACCCACTTTTTGATTACTTATAAATCTGTCCATGGATTTAAAGTGACCTAAAAGTGTATTAAAACTCACTTTTTTAGGCCAAAATCAACATAGAAACATGCCTAAGTTCACATAGCTAACATAGATTGCATTTAGGCCATTTTCATGCATTGTTTATAATCTTTTATGCATTTTTATTTATTTTTCCAGAAATTCCAGCATTCATATCATAGTGTTTTAGGTATTTAGACTAACCTAGGATTAGCTAGAAACCCTAGGATTAGGGGGGTCACTTGATCCCACTTAGGACTCTTCTTTGTTGTAAGAATTACAATAAGAATAGAGTTCTATTTTACCTAGGATTCTACTTCGAGAATAATTCTAAAAAGTGATTTTGAAAGAATTCAAAATGGAATGAAATTCCATCTCTCATAACAAGTGTTTTGATCCAACTCAAACTCTCGAAGCTAGAGTCCAAGATAAGATAGAATATCTACGATTATGTGATTTGTTACAATAGGAGAGTCCTATGTAATCGAACTACGTGGACTTTGATCTTTGTCAAGCAATTGATAAGGTACGTAGGCAGTCAATAGGACGCAAGTCCTATCTTAGGTTGGCTTCTTGTCTCTTAAGACCCTTAGAATAGTGTATACTTTTGTACTATATATTATTATTATTATATATTATTATTCATATTTTGTGATTGATTAGCTATACTAGGATTATTTTGAAAAGATTTTGATAAAGCCCAAACTTAATTATGAGACCTTTAATTAGGGCGAGGTGGGTGCCTACAATGAGTTCCTTGGAACCTTCCCACTTCGTAACCTAGCCCCCGAATCCAACTTTGATTCAAAGACCATGCTTTTCCAAAATATGGGATCAATGTTTTATTGAAACTAAAACTCTTTTTTGTGGTTTCCTTGTTCCCTAAAAATAAGGTGGCGACTCCTAGTTTTTTTACAAACTCTTATCATTTTTTCAAAAACCCTATATTGAGTGGATAATAGAGAATGATAAACGTGGATAATAGAGAAGGACAAATCAACATCATCCACAATCCACTCAAGATAAACACCCCCAAAAAGTGAACGAGAGGGCCTCCTGATCCAGGTTGGCTGGTTCACAGACTGGCGACTCTGCTGGGGATGTCGAGGGCTAAACTCCAATTAATTATTTTGGGCTTTTCGATTTCTTAATTAATAAAATCAATCACTTGCATTTGTATGACTGTGTGATTTCAATTCCTGCATTGTGTGCGCATTGACTCTGCATGATTAGGACGTTGTATGCTATAGCCAACGATGAGCCTAGCCCTGGGCCCGGTTTCTTTGATTCTCGGGTTCCATGTATGCGAAAGCCATCACCCTTCTTGCCAAGTACCCTCGGGTATATCAAATGGACCAATCACGTACTGTTGGACCCACGCGACATTCCTGATGTCACATGTGGTTAGGTATATCGATTAGACCAAGCGAGTAAGGGACACTCAGCCTACCCTTTGCATTAGTCCATATAGATTGTCTCTGTAGGACACATACGCTACGTCACTTTTAAGCACATTATTGTAATGTTATGCTGCCAGATTTTACCCCCCCGATTTTGTCTGAGCCATGATTATGAAATGTGTAGAACCATTAGGACCTGGATCTGTAGGACTAAACCTTTATGAAATGCCCTAAACTCCAAGGGATGTATTCTCAAAGAGTTAAGGTACCTAATGAAGGCTAGTACCCTATAGGTTCATGAGCTCAGGCCCGTAGTAGTGTTATGCTGCCCGAATAGTGGTATTGATTTATGAGTCTTAGGAGAAGACGTGAGACGTGAGATGTGAGATATGAGACTGGGCTTTAAGCCCATGTCCTTTGGATACAAGAGCTAGATCCGCTTTGAGTTTAGGATGTGGGATTTAGGCCCATGTCAGTTGGATAAAATATATAAGCCTGTAGTAAGATTGAGATGTAAGCTGTGAGCTGTGAGAATGAGATTCGTACTCAGGCCTTAGGCCCATTTTTCATAAGATAGAATATGAAGGTTGATTTGTAGGCTTTAGGCCTATATTCTTGTAAGCATGTGAGTGAAAGAATAAGCCATGGGAACGCAGCGGAATGTAAACAATAAAAATTTCCCATTGATATTCATCCAAGAATCGAACTAAAACTATAAAAACGAATCAAAACAATTAATCAAACACTAATTAAAGCTTACTTGTGTTCCTTTGTAGATGCTATCCTCCAATCCTTGCCGTGAATCCTCGCGAAACCTCGAGCTCCAAAAATATGGAAGCCTCTAATGAAGTCCACACGAGCCTAAGACTCCTTGAACTCCTTGATCTCCACAACTCTTGAAGAGAATGCAAGCTTGAGAGGGAGAGAGAGAGAGTGGCGGCAATGAGAGAGAGAGGCTCACTTTGATTAGTTGGATTATGAAACCCTAGGCCTATCCCTCTTATTTATAGACTCTCTCCTCTTTCAATGATGTTTGGTTACTAGTGCTAGCATGACCAAACACCATATAAGAATAGGTTTATCCTAGTTTAGTGTATCCTTAATCCTTTTAATTATTAACCCTTAATAATAAGGATTAAACTCATACACAAATTAGAATATCCCCTCTCACAAATTCAAGAAGATCACTTAAGCTTTAATGTGTGTGACCCATTGGGTTCACCCCAACCTAGTAGTGGCTCGGGAACATCGCATGTTTCCCAAAATAGAAACTTTCTATTTTTGGTTCAATTGAAACTATTCCAATTTTGCCCTCAATGATAACACTTATCATTAGGCCTACACTAGTCATGAGTGACATCTAGCAACATATCATGACGTGCCCTAGGTGTGGGTGAATATACGAATATAAATGAACCCTTCGTGTAATAAATAATCCTTCACCAAACAATGTCACGATTAAGTTATTCGGGTATGGATTCATGTCAAACCCTAACTTAATCCTGTGTTAGCCATTCACCAAAATATAAACTCAATTAGGTTAACCCATGAAAACTCTTTTCCTTGGTTACCTTCTGCTTTGGCCAAAGACTTCATTGAGTTATTATTTGTGAATTAACTGTGACATTCTCCCTTTGATATTAAGGGTGGTGATCCCCTATTGCACACTCACCTATCTTCATATACAACTTACTAAAGCCAATGAGCACCGATTACATCCTCATGACTAAGGGTGTACAAGATACTATCAAACTCTAGTAATTCATACATAAGATAACTAGTGGTGTCTCAGGTATGAGGATTACAAATGTGACTATACACATGAGCAGCTTTTGACATTCAAATACATCTCCATAAGCTGTACTCATATTGGTCACGTTCAGTGTACTTGTTCTCTAACAAGCACCCACAGGTTTACTATAGTGTCTCTACACAGATGGCTTGAGACTCACCATCCTCCCATTGGAGCTAGTATAACCTGAGCTAATCTTAACGGTTTATTATCGCCCAAATAAATAAACCTATGATCAGGAACATATCTAGAATAGATGTTCTTGAGAATCATATGTCTCTCTATCTCAACACTTAAGATACAATTCTCTATCATACTATTCAAGGACATTATCATGAACAGTTATAAATAACACAAGTTTGCATGATAATATTAAAGCCATTCTATAGATGAATAAGATTCATACAATAACATAAATGAAATCAAGTTCCCTAAGTACAACCTACTAATTGGTTTTAGGGCACACTTCTAACAGTGAGATTATCCTTATTCATCCCTTTTCACACTGGAAGCTCTTAGTTGATTCAAATCTTTTCTCCTTCCCAGCATTCTGGCTTGGCGTCGTGATTCTAGCGGTCGGTTGTTTAAGGGTTTACCTGTCGATTCAAATATGTCTAGCAACGAGGATCATACCCCTATTGCCATTGGAACTAATGGAAAGACGACTGATGAGAAGATCGAGGCACTCTTAAAAGTGGTCCAAGAGTTAGTTCACCAGAAAGAAGAAAAGGATAAGGTGTAAGCCCGTACTAATCCCTTATTTGAGAATGTTGATGAAAAGGAATGTTTCCTTAGACCGAAGATAGTTGTTGAGCCCACTAGGCTAGGTGCAGAATTTGTTCAGCCTGTTGATCTGGATAAAGAGTCCAAGCCCAAGACCCCTGCTTTCTTTTCCACTGAGCCTATAATGTTGAGTAGCAAGGTCGAAGCCCTGGAAAAAGCCTTGAAAGGTATTAGGAAGTCTGATGATCTAGTGGACATGTCGTCATTGTCTCTGTTCCCCAAGGCACGTATGCCCACTCATTTCAGAATGCCTGAGTTAGAGAAGTTTGATGGAATAGGTTGTCGTAAGACCCATCTGAAGATGTACGTGAGAGCCATGCACCCACGAGGGGCTGATGATGACCTGCTTGCCCAAATGTTCCATGAGACATTAGCTGGATCTGCTCTGAAATGGTTTTTGTCACTAGATGAGTCTAGAATGAAGACATGGGAAGATGTATGCACCGAGTTCAGCAACCATTACCGGTATAACACAGAAGTTGATATCACTAGGAGGGACTTGGAGACTACTAAACAGGAATCGAGGGAAACTTTCTCTGCTTTCCTCACCCACTGGAGAGCCAAGGCTTCTAAAATGGCTAACCGCCCTGAGGAAGAAGAACAAATCCGCATGATAGTGAAGAACTTGCTCCCAGTGTATCACAAGCACATGTTTTTCCAGTATCTTCCAAATTTCTGAGCTCTAGTCGCTGCTGGTACCCAAGTGGAGGACGCTCTAGCTGATGGAGCTCTCCGAACCGATGAACCCTACAAGAACCGCCGGCCTGTCATCAATGGGAAGGCTACCGAAGTCAATGCCATATCTCAACCTGCTCCATTTACCCAACCCTTTTCCTTAGGAAATAAACCATCCAGAAAATTCACCGAGCTCTATATGCCATTGGAAAAAGTTTTTGAGAAGTTAAAAGCTCGAGGCTTGCTCCAACCTCTGGAACCCAGACCTACACCCAACCCATTACCCAATAACTATAATGAAAATGAATACTGCCATTTCCATCAATCCAAAAACCATGTTACGAACCGTTGCTTCTGTCTCCTCCATGAAGTCCAAGACCTCATAGACAATAAAACCATTTCCCCACCTTCTCAACCCAATGTTACCCAAAATCCACTTCCTACCCATGCAGTCCCACCACCAGCAAATATCAATGTTATCCATGCCGACCCTTATGTCCACTGTGAGCTCATCCGCCCTCACCCTTCTTCCCTACTTCCATAAATGAAATGTTTCATCACTGTCAAGCCCGTGGGCTCATCACCCCGTACAAGCCAAGACCCAAAAAGCTTTATTGCCAATACCATGCCACTTCTAGCCATGACACGGAATCATGTGATACATTGCGGAATATAGTACAAGGGTTCATTGATCAAGGTTTGATTGAAATCCCTCAACCATTCACCAGCCCAAGGGGGCTTTATCGTTCATGGAGACAATTTGAAAAAGATACATTCCCGAATTTTAATTCGAATGGGCTTCCCGAGCCTTGCAAAGTGGATCAGTCGTCAAAGAATGGTACTAGTCAGTGGGCTCTCAAAGAAAGGTTTGAAGCTAGAGATCCTTGTGTGGATTTATTGACAGAAAGAAATTGGAGGTTTAGTTTCTATATTCTCTGCCCTAAAAAGTCTTGTAAAGTTGAGATGACAAAGATTGAACCCATTAGATCTAATGCTAGAACCAAGAAAGCCTTTTCCAAGACTGGAACTAGCCAGTGGAAATTACGAAAGAGATATGAGGCCGGAGATCCCGAAGTAGGCCTGTTAGGGGAACCTAGTGGGAAGTTCGACTTCTATGTCCTTTACCCCAAAACGAAGAAACCCACATTCGAAGAACCCATTGCTCCTTCTGGTTGGGGTGATGACCCTGACTCACTTAAAGAAGACGTTCCTGTGGCTCAGGTTGAACCCAAAGATCCAAACCTCATCTGTTTTGAGAAAGCTAGCCAGAGTATTCTCAAGAAGTATTTCACAACCAAGGTCATCCATATGAATGGGGACACCCATCACCGAACCGTCTATCCAAGGTAACCATGGGTCACCCAGAATTTCGGATCAAGTTTGACTTCTGCCGAGTCTACCATAGATGATGGGTCAGAGAATGAGATTGATATCATAGAATGGGAAGATTTGATGAATACACCCGAGGAGATAGCAGATATTTGGGCCAGTAATGAGGAAGATGTTAACCATGTCACTAGAGGAGGTCGTCATATCAAGCCTGCCAATTTGGAATCCGACAATCCTTTAAGAGAGTTAGAAAGATCTCAACGCAGTGAAGTTCAAGAAGAAGAGGAAGAAATACTGAAACAGCTCAAGCGTGCTCAAGCCAATATCACCATCTGGGGACTGTTAATGGCTTCTCAAAAGCACATACAGACAGTACTCAGGTTACTCAATCAAGTTCAGATTCCCATCGACACTTCACCCGAGGGTTTAGTCAGTCTGGTCAGTCCAGTTCAGCATGGGCAGTCAATATCTTTCACAGAGTCAGACCTTCCGAAGAAAGGACCTCATCATTTGCAAGCTTTGTATGTAACGGTGGATACTATGGGCAAGAGAATTCCTACAGTGTTGATAGATAATGGGTCAGCCTTGAACGTATGTCCTCTCAGCACCGCCACTTCCTTGGGCATCGAACCATCCGAATTCAAACCATCAGGGAAAACCGTGAGAGCATATGACAACACTCGAAGAGAAGTAGTTGGCTTAGTCACTTTATCTCTAGCTATTGGGCCTGTAGAATTCGAAGTTGATTTCCAAGTACTAGACGTGCCTGCCTGTTTCAATCTTCTACTTGGTAGGCCTTGGATCCATCCAATAGGGGTTGTGCCTTCTTCCCTCCATCAAAAGGTTAAGTTCCCCTACAAAGGCTCGGTGGTGACATTGAAGGGAGATTCTGAGATCACTCCTACCCGTGTACCTATCTGTGAAATCAAGCCAAAGATCGAAGAAGAACCATTGACAGGCTTTGAATACATACAGTGTGTAGAGGTTGAACCAGGTTGTAAAGAGAAAATGGTGCTAGACTGCAGTCCGTATGGGAATATGCAAGTGGGTCAAATCATGAAAAATATGGGCTTCTTTCCAGGAATAGGCTTAAGTCGTCGTCATCAAGGCACACCTGATTTTATCAAGTATCCTTCAGCAATCTACCCTTTTGGATTGGGCTATCAAAGTACCAAAGTTGACAGAAAAGAGATGGCACAGAAAAGAAGAGAAAGACAGTTGGCTAAAGAAGAGGGACGAGTCCCTAACCTCACTCTGAAACCTTACCGGCCCACTTTGAATGGGGCTTTTGTCAAAGAAGGGGATGATTTCCCTTATTGTGGGTTCCCTGAGCCCATTTACCTTGAAGATCAGAAGGCTAGAGTTCCTGGGTTTGAAATCTTTTTCAACACTCCACTACCACTCTCTCCAACTTCCATCACTGCCGAAGAGCATACAGAGTTTGACTGGATCGACTATATCAATGAAGTCGCCATAAGGGCTATGTTCAAAAAGATCGCCTGCATTGAAGAGCATGTTCATGAACCGAATCCTATCTATCTCATTGAAGATACCATCAGTCCATTGACCAACTGGAGCCTTGAGTATGAGCCTCAAGTTAAAGACTCAGTCATGGAAGATTCACTACCATCATATGATAGCTTGTAGGATTTCTATGCTTGTAGAATGGGACTTTCGTTTTTCCTTCTTTTCAATAAAATCATCCCTCTTCTGTTAGGAGGCGAATGATAGCTTAGTTTTGTTATCCCAATTTCTTCACGATTAATAAAATATTCATTTTTTTTTCGTTCTTTGCATTTGCAGCTTATCTCTTCTGTCTTCTATTGGTATGTATGGCATGAACATAGATCCTAGAGAGGATGTCCCCCCTGAGTTTGAACAACGAAGGAAAATGGAACATGCTCGACCTAATGTGGATGAATTAATATCAGTTAATTTAGGATCCGATGAATCGCCTAAGATAATTAAAATTGGGGCAACTCTATCACCACAAGAACAAGAAAAATTGGTAGGATTGTTGAGAGAAAACATAGAAGTATTTGCATGGTCGTACAAGGATATGCTAGGGATTGACACCGACATAGTACAACACTTTATCCCTACTAATCCGGGGGTTAAGCCGGTTAAGCAAAAGTTGAGGAGAATGAAGCCAAAGTGGGCACTAAAGATCAAAGATGAAGTAGTGAAGCAGATGAACGCTGGATTTCTCCAGGTAGTAGAGTATCCCGAGTGGTTAGCTAACATTGTGCCAGTACCTAAGAAAGATGGGAAGGTTAGAATGTGCGTAGACTTCCGAGATTTGAACAAGGCATGCCCTAAAGATGATTTTCCGTTGCCACACATAGATATTTTGGTAGATAGTACCGCCGGTCATGCTCTGTTATCCTTCATGGACGGGTTCTCAGGTTATAACCAGATAAAGATGGCCCCTATAGATATGGAGAAAACCTATTTCATTACTCAATGGGGGACCTTCTGTTATCGAGTTATGCCCTTTGGCCTAAAGAACGCTGGTTCTACCTATCAGAGGATGGCAACCACTTTATTGCATAATATGATTCATAAGGAAGTGGAGGTGTATGTGGATGATATGATCGTGAAGTCTAAGGATCGAGAAAGTCATTTTGAAGCGCTAAGCAAGTTCCTTCAAAGAATTAAACAATTTAACATGAGATTGAATCCTCAAAAGTGCGCCTTTGGAGTAACTGCGGGAAAGTTGTTGGGATTTATGATCACTCAGAAAGGAATAGAGGTCGACCCGGGAAAGATTAAAGCCATCACAGAGATGCAGCCGCCAAAAACAGAAAAAGGGATTCTAGGATTCTTAGGCAAAGTTCAGTTTATCAGTCGATTTATAGCACAGCTAACCATGATTTGTGAGCCTATCTTTAAGCTTCTTAAGAAGGATGTGCCCACGAAGTGGAATGACGCGTGCCAAGAGGCCTTTGAAACCATCAAGAAGTACTTGAGCAATCTGTTAGAAGTATGCCCTAAAACCAATTGTTAGGTTGTGTTTAGGGAACTTATATTTCATTATATAATCATGTATGAAACATTATTCATTAATGATATGGCTAATTTTATCATGTAAACGTGTGTTTAATTACTGTTCATAATAAAGTCCTTGGATAGTATGATAGAGAGTTATATCTCAAGTGTTGAGATAGAGAGACTTATAACTTTCAAGTACATCTATCCTAGATTAGTTCCTGATCATAGGTTTATATATTTGGACGATTATAAACCGTTAAGATTAGCTCAGGTTTTACTAGCTCCATAGGAGGATGGTGAGTCTCGAACCATGTGTGTAGAGACACTATAGTAAACCTGTGGGTGCTTGTTAGAGAACAAGTACACTGAACGTGACCAATATGAGTACAGCTTATGGAATTCTATTTGTATGTAAAAAGCTGCTCATGTGTATAGTCACAATTGTAATCCTTACACTTGAGACACCACTTGTTATCTTATACATGAATTGCTAGAGTTTGATAGTATCTCGTACACCCTTAATCATAAGGATGTAATCGGTGCTCATTGGCTCTAGTGAGTTATGTATGAAGATAGGTGAGTGTGCAATAGAGGATCACTACCCTTAATATGAAAGGGCGAATGTCTTAGTTAGTTCACAGTTACTATCTCAATGGAGTCTTTGGCCAAAGCAGAAGGTTACCAAGAAAAGTGTTTCAAGGGTATACCTAATTGAGATTATACTCTAGTGAATTTGTGACATACGATTAAGTTAGGGTTTGACATGAATCCATACCAAACTAACTTAATCAAAACATTGTTTAGTGAGGGATTATCTATAGCACGAAGGGTTCATTTACACGTTCGTATATTCACCCATACCTAGGGTACGTCATGACATATTGCTAGATGTCACTCATGACTAGTGAAGGCCTAATGATAAGAGTTATCATTGAGGGCAAAATTGGAATTGTTCCAATCGAACCTAAAAATAGAAAGTTTCTATTTTGGGAGACATTGAGATGTCCCCTGCCACTACTAGGTTGGGATGAACCCAATGGGTCACACACATAAGGACATAAGTGAGGTTCTTAAACTTGTGAGAGGGGTACACTCTTATTAATATATGTTTGACTTTAATTAATTAATGGTTAATTAATTAAGAGTCAAAAGGATATCTAATTCAAGAGTGTTAGTAACCTAAATGGGGTTAATGGTCATGCTAGCACTAGTAACCAAACACCCTAAAAAGAGGAGAAGTCTATTTAAGTGAGAGGGAACCCTAATAGTTGAATAAACTTAACTCATCAAAGGGCTCTCTCTCTCTAAGCCGCCACTTTCTCTCTTTCCCTCTCCAAGCTTGCTTTTTCAATGTGTTGAAAGATCAAGAAAGTTTATCGACTCTTGTGTTCGTGTGGACTATCGTTGGAGGTCACCATACTTTTGGGACTTGGAGGTTCGCGAGGAAATCATCAAAGTGAAGTGAGCTTTTGCAAAGGAACACATCAAGTAAGCTTTTAATTCTTGTTCAATTAATTGTTTGATTCGTTTTATCGATTGAGTAGATTCTTGGATGAATACAATGGGGAAAAATTTTAAATCCTATATTCCGCTGCGTTCCCTGATCGTATTCTTTCACAATCCACCAATATTAGTTCCCCCGCGGCAAGGTGAGCCTTTGCTACTTTATTTAACACTCACTGAAACTGCAATGGGAGCTATGTTAGCTCAATATCTCCCAGAATCTCGAAAGGAGAATGCAGTGTACTATTTGAGTAAGAAGATGACTGACTATGAGGTAAAATATGACGCATTAGAGAAAACATGAGTGGCATTGGTGTGGGTTACCCAAAAGCTCTGTCATTACATGCTGTCTTTTCAAGTGCAACTCATTAGTCGCATGGACCCCCTGAAATACTTATTGGAGAAGCCGGTGTTATCCTATAGAACAGCCCGTTGGTTATTGCTATTATCAGAGTTTGACATTCAATATGTGGTGCAGAAATCAGTGAAAGGGAGAGCAATGGCAGAGTTTCTAGCAGATCATCCATCGTCAGTAGAAAGACCGTCTGAGTACCATTTTCCCGATGAAGAGATTCTAGAAGTAAGTAAAGAGCCTTGGAAAGTTTTCTTCGATGGGGCTTATAATAAGAGAGGATGTAGAATAGACGTGTTGTTAGTCACACCGGAGAATAACTTGAAGTTAAGCCAAATCACGCAAACACCTTCTTATTTTCCTCTCGCATTCTCGTTACGAATAGGTTAAGGATTAACTTGAGAGCTTCCATTGTGTTTAGTGTGATGAAAGTGAGCATAGAGGTGTGTTTTTTATAGCTTTTTGGCAAAAGAAATCGAGTTAGAGGCGAAGTAGGACACTCAAAAAGTCAAAAATCGTCAAAATAGTCGAAAATTAGAAACTAGGGTTGATGACCATCCCACTAGGGACGGCCAACCATCCATGGGAGGATGGCCATCCATCCCTTATCCCCAATTTTGCCTAATTTTGACTTTTCTGAGACTTTTCGACGCCCGGTTTAACTTTTCGCTCAATTTTCGTCAGTTTTGACCAATTTTCGGGTTAAAATTGAACCAAAAAATCAATTGAAACACATTTGTATTCTAATTAGGATATAATTACATACCAATCAGGGTTTTTAGTGCATACATAGAGAAAGAGTTACATAGAAAATCCTAAGCAAGTCTCTTATAGGCCTAATGGTACAGGATCATCTCCGCCGGGATGATTTCCTTGTTTCCCGTGAACCTGATGCCTCGTGATCCCCTCTCGATCCATGGCGCTCCTGTGAAGGCTGGGCCGAAGCCTGCAAACCCAAAGTTTGGGATTAGATTGATGAAGTGGCTGATTATTGAAAGAATAGAGAGAAAGTTACCTGTGCAGCTATGTTCTCGTTATGCGCATTTAGATTCATCCTTTGAAGTTCTCTAGTCAATGATGCACTATACGCCAACCACTCTTCAGTATACGATGCAGGCACCTGAAAGGACAGAAGACTCAAATATTAGGAAAGAAAGAGCTACATATGACAAAGGGTGAAAGTAAGATGATTACCGAAGTATAAGAATGATCAAGATGAAGGTATTCATTGTAAGGCACGCGAGTGATTGGTTTCTGAACAAAGTTTCCATCTTCAATGACTTGCACCTGCCAAGGAATAGGTGGCAAAGAAGGAGCAGAATATGAAGACTCGCCCTCATTAGGAGCCGCAGCAGCTGCAAAATAGGAAGCATGCCCTCGGGCTCGACGACCCTGCCAAAAAAAAGAGATATGAGGATTAATGCGTGAGAAAAGGGGTAAAGCAATTAAGAAAAAATTCAATACCAAGGGTTCCATTTAACCTGAGGACAAGGTATATTAGAGAAAATTTGAGCATTGAGAAAGGAAAGCAGAAATGAAGATGGTTACCTTGTTAGAACGCAACCCTGCAAGAAAGGCGCAACTATAGGCATAATCGTGCCTGTGGGCAATGGCCAAGAAAAGTCATTAGCAATGAGCATGGGGCTATTCAGGCTAAGATACTCATAAGCCCATACCTGCAAAATATGTGCGTTGTCAGAAAATAAGTAAATGGAAGTTTGTGATATTTTCAAATAAGTGAGTATACCTCCAAGACGAATCCCATGCCTCCAAAGTCGGTACATACTCCTCGAGACCGACAACTCATAGTTCTATACATGGTGGCCAAAGCAGCGCCACCCCAGTCATATTAGGAGATAGTATCAATGTCCTCCAAGCTAGTAAGAAAGCCTAGAGGGGCCAAATCAACAGTGCCTGCAAAAAGAGTGCATGATAGCAGGTACAAAAGGAAAGCCCGCACGATATGATCAGGATCTTCCCCTTCCTCTTCAGACATCTTGCTAAATGTGTTTAGGAGAGTATTTCGGCGAGCTGACTTCTTAACGATATCAATGTCAGCTGCCCCAAGATAAGTATTCAAGTAAGCCGAGATTTTACTTGCATCCCCGTAGAAGTCCAAAGGGCGACCCCCAATGGAAAGTCCCGTGATCGTAGTAAAGTCGAGAGGGGTCATGGTCATCTCCCCAAACTCGAAATGGAAGGTATTAGTGGTGTCCCACCACAGCTCAGATAAGGCCATGAGGGCCTACCTGTCCATAGACCCAATCCAAAGTGAATCAATAAAATCTCCAAAGCCTGTCCTTTTGATTATAGCCTTAGCCTGTGGTTGGAGAGTGTCCATTTTGGCCCACCATCCAACTATGCCCTGTAGGGAAGACGGTGTCCTGATGTCGAAATCTGGCTGCAAAGATAAGATTAATGGATTAGAGGTATAGAGGTGATTTATGCTAACTCTTTAAATTAAGGACACAAAATTAAACCACAAAATGGCATATTTTCAAAAAAGTGTTCATACTTCATTTCTCAAAACATGGTTTGTCAATTGTGAGTTATTTTATGTACCAACAATCTATTTTCAAAAAAAAAATAAAATACCATAATTAATGTAATTAATTTTGGTACTTTTAATTTTACATTAAGAGTTAGCATAATTCATTAATACCCCATATGACTTCTTTTCATGAGAATGGAATTGGAAATGAAAGTCCTAAGAGAACAGAATTTTAATCATGAAATGGATACTTAGTATGAGTTTTGAAATAAAATTATTTAAAAGCCATGGAAATGGCACTTTAAGTCAATAGTGTTTTGAATAAAAATAAGCTAAGTTTTTAATTCATGAAAAAATTTTGATATGTGTATTACTTGAAGTGTTTTTAAAAAAAAAAAAAAAAAAAAAAAAAAAAAAAAAAAAAACTATTTCGAAAACATTTGAAATGGCATGACATGAAGAATTGCTTTAAAAATTGAAAATTGCCCCCTTTAGGCATTTTATCAAACACTTAGTGTGCACCTTTTTGAAAATAATTGTGAAAACTTGTCATGATATTTTAAAAATATTCAAATGATGTTTGAAACACATTTAAATCATGACATGAGGGGTGATATGATGAATTGCTTTGAAAATTGGAAATTGCCACCTTATAGGCATTTTTCCAAACACTTAGTGTGCACATTTTTGTAAATAGTAATGAAAACTTGTCATGATGCTTTGAAAGTATCCAAATGATGTTTGAAACACATTAGAATCATGGTATGAGGAATTTTAATTAAAAGAAATCAAATTCTAGTCTCCTGGGAATTTTATCAAACACTTGGTGGGCAACATTTCAAGCTTGTGAAGCTAGTGAAATGGGGCTCCCAAGCTTTGCCAAATACAAATTTCATGAATACAAGTCATCAAACAATATCCAAAGACCAATATTGAAGCATCTAGACATCAATGATTCAAAGAAAAGGGCACGGAAAGTAAGCCTACCTCTTAATTAGTGTGTATGTGAGAAAGATGATCATGGGGCTCCAATAGCAAGCCTGTGTTGTTAGGATCATGTGAGGGTGCTTTATAACTCTTCATCTTCATGACTGGGTACTTTGATTCAGACCTATTTGCCATGAGTATAGGTAGTGGATAAGCTTGAGAAAATGGGTATGGTTAGACGTGTATTTGGGTTTTTGATCCCAAATTTGAAGTATAAGGGTGAAATTAGAGAATTTTGATTCACAAATTGAAGATTATATCAACACTTGAAGTGTTTAAAGATGGATTTGGATGCAAAGAAGTTGAATTTGATGGATTTTTGGAAGAAATTGGAAAAGCCTAGAGAGAGAAAGTGATAAATTGGGTAGGAGATGAAGTGATTTGAAAATGGGGAGCTAGATGACTTAAAGAGAGGGTAAGGCTCGTGTGGCCATCCCCTAGTGGACGGTTGGCCGTCCCATGATGGATGGTCATCTATCTTGTAGCCCAATTTTGACTTTTTATGGGTTTTTGAAGGCCCATTAAGCCCATTTGGCTCATTTTTGACCTATTTTGACCTAGTTTGACCTATTTTCTTTTAAATTTTGATTTAGGAAAGCCATTGAATTACAATTAAAGATAATTTGATCTATTAATGAGAAATGAAGAAGGGTCTATGCAAATGAAAGTGAGAATTAAGTGATTGTGAATAGGAAAGTTCACATGAAATGTTGAGTTTTTGGTTGAAAACCATGAGATATGGAAATGAATGAGTGAAAAGATTGTGTAAACAAGTTTGTAATCATGAAATGATTATGAATATATTTGATATGATGAGATTGTGAGGCCCATGAAGGGGATTGTGAAGGTGAGTGGGCCCATGAAAGGTTGCTAATGAGAAAAGCCCATTTGGAGGCCCAAATCCATAAGACTTTGTGAAATGCATGAGATATGGATAAAATATACATGAAATGTATATAAGAATGATATCAAGTAATGTGGATGATGTTAAGATATGATATGTTCGCAAGTTTAAAGATGATTGGAAATGAAATTTCCAAAAGGATTGAAAATCCTTGAGATAACTATAAATGAAATTTCTAGGGTGAGTCGTAGACTCCCAAGTTGAAGATGATTGGAAATGAAATTTCCAAAAGGATTGAAAATCCTTGAGAAAACTAAAAATGAAATTTTTAGGGCAAGTCGTAGACTCCCCAGATTTAAGATGATTGAAAATGAAATTTCCAAAAGGATTGAAAATCCTTGAGATAACTAGAAATAAAATTTCTAGGGTGAGTCGTAGACTCTCAAGTTGAAGATGATTGGAAATGAAATTTCCAAAAGGATTGAAAATCCTTGAGATAACTTGAAATGAAATTTCTAGGGTGAGTCGTAGACTCCTAAGTTGAAGATGATTCGAAATGAAATTTCCAAAAGGATTGAAAATCTTTAAGATAACTAGAAATGAAATTTCTAGGGCGAGTTGTAGACTCCCAAGTTTTAATATGATTGGAAATGAAATTTCCAAAAGGATTGAAAATCCTTGAAATAACTAGAAATGAAATTTCTAGGGCGAGTCGTAGACTCCTAAATTGAAGAGAATGGGAAATGAAATTTCCAAAAGGATTGAAAATCCTTGAGATAACTAGAAGTGAGACTTTTAGGAAGAAAGAATTCGAAGTGAAGCTTTCAAGATGATTTTGATGGTTGAGGAAAGTAACTGGTTCGATTATCCTTCTTTTGTCGTGGCAAAAATGGGATGTCATTTTGTTTCATTGATATTCACTGGCAAAGCCATGAACATCAATGAGGGGCTTCTATAGACATATATTTTTGATCATTAGTATGGTCATTAATGGTTGCCTTTGATTTAAGGTGAAATAGGGTGATAAAACCCTAAGTTGTCAGTTTTACCCTTGTGAGTAGTTAGATAGAGGTCATTATTGTATGTAGGATTTTAGGTCAGATTGAGCCGGTTCTTTTTGCATTTAGTTTTTAGAGAGTCTAGGACCATCCCTGTAAAATTTCATGGTATTCTGAGCTAGGTTTGATGGAAAATAAGGCCTTTTTGTGACTTGAAGGGCAATACTGTCCTTTGAATCACAAAAGCTCTGAATGACTGTCAATATTGTCCCGGGTGGTCTCGAGACTTTGGCATAGATATTTGGGGTGTATTTGGTAGCTAAGTTGATCAATGGCAAGGTCTGTTGAGCCTCATGGCTCATGATTGGCTCTTAAGGTTTAAAAGGCCTTTTCAAGCTCAGATTAAGGTTTCAACCGGAAGCGACCGGGATTCGATCTTTTTATCAAACCAAAGCCTTCAAAGGCTTCAAAACACTTTTTTTAAAATATTTTAAAACTTGTTTCGAGAAGAAGAAATGATTTCGAGAACGATTGGTTAGCAGATTTCAAAACCCTAATTTGGGCCCGACAGGCCCTAAACAACTAATCGGTCAACTTTTCCCTAAAACTTTGACTTTGGTCAATGAATTTTCACTTCAAACACTTCTTAAAACATGGATAATCGAATCACGATCGTTTCAGCGGTTGAATCGTCGAATTTGGACTTAAAATGAGCCCGAAAAACCGAAAAAAGCCTAAACCGGGTCGAAACAGGTTGAGACTGGCCGACATAGGGCAAAATTTGGATGGAGGATCAATGACCATCCACCTAGGGACGGCCAACCATCCTAGGGTGGATGGTCAACGACCCTCTTGCCCAGTAATTGCAATTTTTCAGAGTTTTTTCTGCCTGGGACTCTTCCAAATGCTTGCCAAGTGTCCTAGCTCGGGATTGGTACGTTGGGATGAGTTTGAATTCCTAGGACGACTGGATTATGACCCTTGGATCATTCCTAAAAGATTTAAACTCAGCCATTGATCAAATTCAGGCTTCCCTATAAATAGAGAGCTCTGAAATCAGTTTGAGAACACACAATTGGCTTTAGAGAGCTAGCTTAGAGAGTAGAGGCTTGAGCATTGCACAAGCTTCCCCCATAGCACTCTTAGCTATACTTTTGAAGTCCTTTGGAGGTTGTAGAAGATCTTGAAAGGTTCTGTGAAAACCACAGACATGGATGCGCAGCGGAAGAGGGTAAAAACAAAACTTTTTCATTTTTAATAAAACATCCATGTTCACAAAACCTCCAAGAACGATACAAGCATCGGATCATATATATATAAATAAACAATTAATCAAAGCATGTAAAAACTCACATTGATTATGTTCTTCGGTGTAGGAATCCTTCGAGTTTCAAAAGTATGAAACCTCCAAAGCGTATCCACACGGGAGCAAGACTCCGAAAGCTTCTCTAGTCTTCCACAACCCTTTGTGGCAAGCTAGAATGGAGAGGGAGAGGAGAGAGAAATTTCGGCTCTTAGGGTTAGCATAGCCTAGAGTGTGTGAAACACTCATATTTATAGACTTTCTCCTCTTTGGGGGGTGTTTGGTTACTAGTGCTAGCATGACCAATCATCCTCGAATAGAATAATCCTATTCTCGGTTAGTATTGACTTTAAATCAATTAACGTTTAATTATTAAGGTCAAACAAACGCCATGATAGGATTCCCCTCTCTCAAGCTTAAGGAACTCACTTACTCTCTATTGTGTGTGACCCTTTGGGTTCACCCTAACCTAGCAGTGACGGGGACATCTCTATGTCTCCCAAAAATAGAAACTTTCTATTTTAAGGTTCAATTGGAACGATTCCAATTTTGCCCTCATTGATAACACTTTATCAATAGGCTTTCACTGGTCATGAGTGACATCTAGCAACATATCATGACATACCCTAGGTTTAGGTGAATAGCAGAACTATGTGAACCCTTCATGTTATTTAATCCTTCATCCCCTAATGTCACAGTTAAGATAATAGGTATGGTTTTAGTCAAACCCTATCTTAACCACTTGATATCTGTTCCACAAAATATAATCTCAATAAGGTAATCGCAGTGAAACTCTTTTCACTGTTTACCTATCACTCTGGCCAGAGGTTCCCTTTGAGAATTATCTTTGTGAACTTATCCTGACATTCTCTCTCATATAACTGAGAGTGATGATCCCTTATTGCACACTCATCCGTCTTCATGCATAACTCATTAGAGCCAATAAGCACCGATTACAACCTAATGGATAAGGCTGTACAAGATACTATCAAACTCTAGCAACCTATGCATAAGACAGCTATGGTGTCTCAGGTCTAAGGACTACCAAATTAATGGACATAACACTAGAATATTCCTTTGACAGAACTACCATAGGAATACTCTTTTGCAGATCATGTTCAGTGTACATATTCTCTAATATGCACCCACAGATTAACCTAAGTGTCACTACACTGATAGGAAAGACTACCTATCCTCCATATGAGTTGGTTTAAATCTGTGCTACTCTTCATACGGTTAATTAAATATCCACTTTAATAAACCTTTGAGTAGGAACTCTTTTAGAATAGATGTATATGAGAAATATCAGTCTCTCTATCTCAACTCTTTGAGATGCATATTTCTCTTATCATTTATTCATGGACCTTATCATATATGTGAGAACATATTAGATAAGTTATACCTTCCATATATAGATAATATGAAACTCAATATACCCTTTAGGATTGGTTTTAGGGCATACTTCTAACAGATCTAAGAGCAAGGGAGAAGGAATCAAAAAAGGTTAGTTCAATTAATTATTGTACTTTAGTTTTAAAAGTTTGCATATCTCTTCTTCTTCTTCTTATCCTCTTCTGTGTCCATATTGTGTTAGGGATGAATGTTTAGGTTAAGTCTTCATATTTCTTTAGAATGCATGATAGGGATTAGTTTATTGTTTCTTTAGTATACATGATAAGGATTAGTTTATTAGAATGGTTTTCTTTAAGAATGCATGATAGGGATTAGTTTTATGATATATGGAATGTATGCATATTTCTTCTTCTTTTCTTCCATTCTTCTTTTATGATCATACCATGTTAGGATAAGATGTTTAGGATTAGTTTCATTTTTAGAATGCATGTTTAAATCTTTTATGTTAATAATCATGTTAGGGTGTTAGTTTATTCAAGTTTAGCATTAATATTATTCTTATCATAGCTAGTTTCATCACTTGGAGTGTTTACATATGATTGATATATGAATTATGTTCGAGGGAGCATGCAAAGGTGAGTCCCTTCCCTTGTGATTAAAATTAATTATGTGAAGTATGATGATATGTCTTGATGATAGTTTTAGTATGCATATTAGGTTGCATTTAGTGCAATTTCTCACCCTCTTTTATTCATTATTTTGGGGTTTTCATCTATATTTAAGATCACTTTTAAATCTGTCCAAGGTCTAAAAGTGGCTTTAAAGTGGATTAAAACTCATTTTTAGGGTCTAAATTAACATAGAAACATGCCTGGGTTTACATAGACAGCTTAGATTGCATTTAGGACATTTTTCATGCATTGTTTGCATTCTTTATTGCATTTTTAATACATTTTCCAGAAATTCCAGCATGCATTATTTAGTGTTTTAGGTACTTAGATTAACCTAGGATTACGTAGGAACCCTAGGATTAGGGAGGTTACTTGACCTCACTTAGGACTATCCTTTGTTGTAAGAATTGTAGTAGCAATTGAGTTTTATTCAGTTTAGGAGTCTACTTCGAGAACAACTCCAAACAAAGTGATTTTAAAAGTGTTTAAAATAGAATGAAATTCCATCTTTTATGCAAGGAAAAGTGTTTCGATCAAACCCAAACTCTCTGCTTGTGCATATAAAGTGTTGTTCAATCCCAAGCGTAGGATCTACCGTTGCAAGCATAATAATACATGGAGTCCATGGTTGTGTCCTCAGAGATAAGTAGTCATAGAAAAACTTGAAAATCCTTTTGAAATGTTGTTTAGTGTAGAGAAAAAGAAAAGAAAATCAATGGTTGTTTTGAAATTGGTTTTGTGTAAAATACATAATAATTGTTTATAGCCTTACTTGTAAAGAGACAGAACTAAGATTCAGAGTTCAACTTGTTCATACCATTAGTTCTAATTCACTACAAATATTACTCATCCAGATTACATTGAAGAGTGGTCTAGATGGAAGATTTGACAATAAAAATTATCCAACTATTCAAGAAATAGGATATTCATGATAAACACTCTTTGAGACAATTAACACACACTTGGACGCTTTCAGTGCTAAAAACTATTTGTGGCAAGAAACCCTGTCAACAGATAGTAAAAGCTAGCAGTTCCTTGTGGATCGAGTACAAACACTATGTTTAGTGTGAATATCCAAATTTGTCTAGTCAAGACATATGTGAGAATTAGTACATCTGATACAAATCAAGCATCCCTATTTATCCCAGCTAAATGTTTAGCTACTCATAATAATGAAAATTAAGTCTATCAATTCAGAAGAACTTGAAAACATAATTAACACTTGAAAATTATGAAATGAACTTCTATAAACTGGAATTAAACCAAACAAAGTTCTTGTTACAGATTGAAACTAACAAATATTAAGATTACAACAAGTAACTTAACTAAATATTAAATAAACTTTAACTATGTATCAAAGAAAGATGAGAAAGATGAGAGAGATGAGAGGAAACCTTAACAAAACCTAAAAATAATCTAAGTTACAACTAAAAACGTTTTTACAAAGATCTGGGCAAAAGTTTATATACTAAGACCTGTGAAATTACAATTTTGCCCTTTAAAAAGTCAGAATATCTAGCTATTTATGTTAAGGCGGCGCCCATTACCGATAATGGAGAAGACAACTATCGGTAATGGCTCTTCTGGAAACAAACGTCGAGGATAAGTAAACACCATTACCGATAGTTGTAAACATGACTATCAGTAATGCTCTTGGACTAGGTCAGAGTGAAGCTGGATCTTGAAGGCAACTATCGATAATAGAATCATACTGGAAACATTATTGCTACAATCTTCAATTACTGATAGTTGTACAATGAATATCGGTAATAGCTTGCTTCTGATGGCTGATGTTGGCTTTCAAGACATCCATTACCGATAATGGGATATGCTGCTATCAGTAATGGACTTCTGCAGGACTGGAGACTAACTTTCTTTGATTGAACTACCGATAATGGTCAACATAGCTATCGGTAGTGATGCTGGACAGGATCTGAATTTGGCAAATTGCTGCATTTAGAGGAGATGACTACCGATAATGAACAACACTATTATCGGTAGAGGAAGAATTCTGATGAATTTCTGGGCTGAACAAAAATCAACTTGCTTCAAAACTTCCTTCGCTTAGCTTACATCTATTCATCCAAAAAGTGCGAGATTCCTGCAACTACAAAAATAACAGACATAAATAAAAACTACTAAATCTATACTACTTATGTAAAACAAAAGACGACAATTTGGGCTACATTATCACCATTGAAAGACCATGATTGTGTAACAATCACACCCCCCCAACTAGGATATTGCTAGTCCTCTAGCAAAAGATTTCCTAACAAAAATCAAAAGTAATAATGGAAACCTGAATGTAACAAATGCATGCCATCACTCAAAATAACAAGTGCAATATATTCAACACGTCATAATCAAATCGATCAATCCTAGCAAGTGCATCAAAATAATGAACTTGAGAAATATTCAATCCTTACTCTCAAAAATGGAATGGTTCAACTTATAAGTAAGTAAGAATCCATACCTGAATATTGCTCCAAATGAATACTCACAAGAAGAAGGATTTTATGTATCATGAGGCGCATAAGTCGAACCTTATTCGCGAAGTGGAATAAAGACTGAAAACAAGATTAGTTCATTTATGCATATATATCAAAACTTAGCAATTCATAT
>JAESVK010068744.1:7479-28771 GCA_017140935.1 Hamamelis virginiana
AAAATAGATGCCTGATGTAAGGCTTAATAGTTGCCCCCAGTCAAGAGTAGCTCCCAGGTAGCAAAATAGATGCCTGATAAAAGGCTTAATAGTTGCCCCCAGTCAAGAGTAGCTCATAGGTAGCAAAATAGATGCATGATGTAAATCTTAATTGTTATCGCCAGTGAGCTGTGCCATATACAAGGCAACATGGCGGCTTCAAGTCAGCCAAAGAATAGCTTTCACGTAGCAAAGTGGATGCCTGATGTAAGGCTTAATAGTTGCCCGATGTAAGGCTTAATAGTTGCCCCCTGTCAAAAGTAGCTCCTAGGTATTAAAGTAGATACCTGATGTAAGGCATAATGGTTGCCCCCAGTGAGCTGTGTCGTATACCAAGCAACATGGTATACGGAAGGTGATTGGTACTGAAGGACTTCTTGAAAGGTGATTGGTACTTCACGCGTGATTTAAGAATCCACGCGAGAAGAAATGCAGGCTAATGCGTCAGTGTGAGCATTGTTTTCCCTTCGGACCTGAGTGAAACTGACATCACTAAAGGCTACAGCTACTATCTTAGTTTCATATAGATACCGAGCCATACTGGGGTGTTGTGCTTGATATTACCCTATAATTTGGTTGATGACAAGCTTAAAATCATTATACATACTGGGGTGTTGTTCCTGATATTCCCCTATAATTCAGCTTCATTATTGAAAAAGGGAAAACCAATACCTCAAGTTTCGTTCAAATAGCTCTGCTAAAGGGGATATTATAACTAAACCTGCCCCCGCCCCACATTCATTGACTACCCCATCCACGTAAAGCCTCCACGGTAACAACTCCGGCCCAAATGGGATATTGGCCAAGTCAGGTTGTTCCGAACTGGCTAGCAGAACTAAATCAACGCACTGGACATTATCAGATAATTTTTCATGCTTAACCAAAAAATCGGCCAATACCTGGCCCTTCATAGCTATTCTGGGATGATACAGGATATGGTAATAATCTAGGTCAATGGCTCAAGCAACCATTCTGCCCGAGTTGTCTAGTCGCCGCAAAATTGTGTGGAGGGGTTGGGACGTCACTACCGCAATAGTGTGCAACTGGAAGTATTGAACCAAACGCCTCGACGCATGAACTAAGGACAAAATAAGGTTCTCCATATGGCTATACCTAGTTACAGCATTGACCAGTGATCTATTGACATAATAAATTAGTTGTTGCCCTTCTGAAGTTTCCCTAACCAAAGCGGTGCTAACTGCAGCAGTTGAGACAGCCAGGTATAATGGGAGCACCTCCTCAAGTTTAGGTCAAGAAAGCAACAGCGGTGAAGCTAGATAATTTTTCAGAGCTTAGAATGCTAGCTCGCACCGAATCCCAACTGAATATGTCTCCATTTTTTAACATTTTAAAGAATAGGAGACACTTGTTAGTTGCCCGAGCAATGAACCTGCCCAAGGCTGCTACCTTTCCAGCTAGGCGCTGAATTTCCTTCGTATTAAGAGATGAGATGTCTAAGAGAGCTCGAATTTGAGTGGGATCTGCTTCAATCCCCCGCTAACTGACTATGTAACCGAGGAACTTGCTTGAGGCTACCCCAAACGTACATTTCTCCGGGTTAAGCTTCATGTTATGTTTCCGTAAGACCTAAAAAACATCTAATAAATCTTCATAGTGGCAGGCCCATTGCTTACTTTTGACTAACATATCGTCTACATATACCTCCATGGTCTTCCTGAGCTGCTCAGCAAACATTTTTGTTACTGTTTTCTGATAAGACGCCCCTGTATTACGCAAACTGAATGGAAACTTAGTGTAACAGTACAGACCTCTTTCAGTTACGAAAGCTATTTTTCTTGATCATCAGGATGCATGAGTATTTGATTATATCTAGAATATGCGTCCATGAAACTGAGGAGCTCAAAACCAGTCGTGGCGTCCACCAATTGGTCTATCTTTGGAAATAGAAAACAATCCTTGGGGCAAGCATGGTTCAAGTCTGTGTAGTATGCAGACTCTCTACTTGCCATTCTTTTTAGGCAACAACTATAAGAGCTAAGTTTTTTCCTCCAATGCCAAGGAGGTGCCAATTCTATTCGTCTTTGTTGGGTGTGAGCTGTCTGGAGCTACTAGTTCAATTTCTTCCACAATGGTTGCTTTCTCATCGCGCTTCCTGCCAGGCATCTATCCTTGCTTCTCTCAATCAACGAGCTCCAGGGTAAATCTTCCTCAAGACGATGGGAGCTCTATAATTGCTACAGAGCTTGAACGGGGCTAACAGCCATAGAATAACATCTTCGTGTCGCGGCTTGGTCACCCTAAATTTCCATAATCCCACCTGGATTTTAAAACTTCAACTTTTGGTGATATGTGGAGGGAACTACCTTCATTTGATGTATCCATGGTCACCCAAGGATGATATTGTAAGGGGAGGGAGTCCTGACAATGACGAACTCAGATAGGACTGTAAAAGGTTCAGCTGATACAAGAAGGGTGATCCTACCCACGTCGAAAGTGGTTTTTCTATCAAACCCTACTAGATGAGTGGCATCTGGGATCACACTTTCAGCTGGCAGTCTCATCTTGCCAATAACATCTTGGAAAATGATGTTAGTGGAGCTGCCATCATCAATCAAAATCCGTTGAACTGCACAGTAAGTTACGCTCAGGGAGAGAATAAAAGCGTCATCGTGAGGGTGGTCTAGCTGATTTGTTTCATTTTTGGAAAATGATATGGTCCCACCTGTCAGGACTTGTTGTTCCGAGTGGACCCCAAGGGATATCTGCATGACGTGCTGCTGATGGGCAGCTCACTTGAAGGAAGCCCAAGCTGCAAATTTAGTGTGACGTTTTCCCCCATGTATGACAGTTATGACCGTAGTAGGAGTTGGGGGAACAGGAGTGTTCCGCGTTCCGGGGCGTCTCTTCGACCAAGATGGACTAGGTATTTATCCAAGAAGCCCTTATGTACGAGATACTCCAGTTCGTTTTTTAGGGTCTTGCAATCCTCAGTGTTATGGCCCTTATCTTTATGGAATGAGCAATACTTGGTCTGATTTCGAGATGTGGGGTCTCCCCTCATAGGTGGGGGCCACCTGACATAGATTTCCCCCTTAATATCCTATAGGATTTTGGGCAAAAGCTGGTTTAGCCGAGTGTGATTTTCTTGTAGACGAAACAAGCCTTCGATCCTTGGTCGTTTGGGATCGGGCTTAGCTTTCTACTCTAGGACCTTAGGTAACTTTCTATTGGGCAGGGGAGCTGCCTGTGCCAAAGTAGCAACTTTGGGAGCAGCTATTACCATTTCTTCCTCTAGCTTGACATAATTATCAGCTCTAATGAGAAAATCATCCATAGTGACAGGTTGATTCTTCGTTAAGGACTGATAGAGGGGGCTCGAAATGGCCAAGCCTATCTTGAAAGCTATGGTAGCCATATGCTATCCTTTATTTGCAAAGTTTCCATCCCCAAATGAAATATGTAGTCCGTAAGGGGTTTATCATCAGCTCTTCGGAGGTTGAAAAGGGAGTCTTCATCTTTCTTCCTATTCCAATTGCAAGTATATTGTGAGAGGAAAGCAGTACAGAGCTCCGAAAAGTTGCTGATCGAGCTCACCTATAGGTGATAAAACCAAACCAGCACTTGGCCTTAGAGACTGGATGGGAACATTCGACATAAAAAGGCCTCGTTGCCCTCTTCCAAGGCCATCATCCTGGCGATAATGGTACATATGCTATTCTAGATCATGGAACCTTCATATATGATAAACTTGGGTGAAATAAACTTACGCGGGAGCTCCCCCTACATGACAATAGATGCAAACAGAGTATGAGTAAGGTTATGCATTATGCGACGAGTTTGATGCTTTGCTGCCTTCTGCTTTATGTTATCAAGCTACTAAGACAATTTACTGATTTTTTTTGTCAAACATACCCTGCATCTCCTGACGAAGTTGCTGGTTTGGGTCTAGCTGTGGTGGAACAATAAGATCTTGCCGATTGACTACAGGAAGATCATTTATGGCAAATTGCTCTTCTCGCTAGTGGGTGCTATCAGCTAGGGAGCAATGCTATGCCCGAAGTTCTTGATTCTTATGTTCTAACCGCTGCAGTCTGCCCGCATAATCTTCTGCTTGCTTCATCATTTAATCCTTCATTTTGAGCATCTGGTCTTGCATTTCTTTTACCACTCCATCCATAGCAGTATCCAATTGGTTGTTGGCAAATCGTGTTAAAACCATTAACTCTTAAATACAGAGGAATTACCATTTCTCAATATTCTTTGTCCCACTCCATTGCAGATAAAAGGGAGGGGGACTTAGCCTTGGGACTCGTGCAGCAACCCCGCCGTAGCAGGCAGTCTCCGTCACATTAAATAGTCCCTGCAGGCAAGCCAGGGGATCTGCCATTAATGCGCAGGGGTGGACAACCACTTCTCTTCTTCCCCAATGATCATAGGAGCATCTTTGTTCCTAGCTGATCCTTAACCTCAACTCCCTACCGTTGGTTCGCCATAATCGAGCTAAATGAGGTCTGGCTCGCTCTTTTTACTCCCGCCCATTAATAACCATTAATGGTCATTAATGACAGTGCGGTTAAATGTGGGTGAAGGGGGGATGCTCTTCTCTCTGCTGTAAAAGGGACGTGGGCCTACTGCTCAATGATTTGGGCATCCCTCCTCCTACACATGGAAGCCTGTCCCACCAACTTCCCATCCACTGTAAAAAGCTGGTTGGAATTCGACCGATTTGGAAGAGGGAGTGGCTACGTGTAGGTCGGTGAGTACTTTCCCCGTAACTGGTTGGACTTAGGGATTTTGGTTCCCAAAAAACTCACAGAAGAAGTAAATAACAAATTCATCCACTAGTAAACAAAGGGAGATTAGAGCACAATAGAGCATTCTCCCAAAGCCAAATCTCCTATTATACCCAATTTCTTTCACAGAGAACAAGACTTTCAAGCTCAACTTTGGTGAGGCACTCTCAAGTATGTGCACCTACGAAGCAACTTATTTATAGAGGTCTTAAATCGATCATATAGTCTCCCATGATGTGTTGAAATGGTGGTTGTGAGTGTTGTGGAGTTGAGGTGGTATTTTTGGGTTTCATGGGTTTTAGGTGAGACTGAGAGGCATACTTTAGTCTCTCATGGATGGTTTAATGTGGGGATTTTTGGTGTTCTTGGAGTTAGTTCATGTTGGATCTATAGTTTGGGAATGAGATTTTAGGATGTGATTGGTGTATATGGAGTTTAGGCACTATTCACCCTCGAATTTGGTTTCTGCACCCAAATCTTGTTTGAACGATCTGGATCGGAGTTCATTCGAAAGAGATGAGGAATAAAATGGGTTGGGAGAAGAGTTTGTTCAAACAAGAAGGACTTTATTCGAACAAGATATTCTTTGTTTGAACGAAAATCTAACTAGAAATGCATGTTAGCTTATGACAACACTTCGTTCAAACGAGTTTCTTCCCCTTTCGAACAAGGTGATGCTGAATTGATTAATTATGTAACTTTTTAGTATGCAGTACTGCTTACTTTTGAAACTGATTGGTATATATCATTCATTTGTTTTGACCAAACACAAAAAATCATTCCCTTCAAAACTGATAAATTAAGTTTTGACCAAAAACGTGAAGAAAAAAATAGCTCCCTTCACAAAGAAAAGTTTATTAGTTTTTTCTTTCACAATCAAGACACAAAAAGATCCCTTCCTTCCAAATCCAACGAGGTAACTAATAAAGAAAAAATAAAATAAGATGACAGAAGAAGAAGGAATTACATAGAGTTTAACGTCACTATGCTAAATCAAGCAAAAGAAAACAATAACCTTATTCAAAATGCAACACACAAACTATACATACTAAATTGAACTTAAAAAGTAACAAAAAATCAATGATTATCGAGTAAGGAAACTTAATGAAACAAATAAATATAAAAATGAAAATAGTAATAATAATAATTAAACAGCTATAATAGGTAAGCAAAAAGATGAAAAGAATTTTTCCAAATAATTCTAGATTTAATTGAATACAATTTTAAATCATTTGGACTTTACTGTATAAATTTGGAATTTTTAGTATAATATCTTATATCTTGGACTTCATGGTATCATTACAAGGATAACGCTTAAAGACGACGTTTTAAACAGCTGTCACGGTTTTAGTTTAATATACGTTGGTTTTAAAAATGTCATAAGGTGCGATGTTGTCCTTAAGAGGTAAAAAGATGGCAATTTTAAACTATCATTAAAGGGAGAGAAAAGACCACAATTTTTGTCCAAACTATTGTCTTTTGCATTAGAATGGCTTTTGAGACAAAGGTAAAATGGAGGTCTAGTAGGAGTCATCTTGCATTCTTGATGGATTTTATGGGAAGCTTAGTCTTAGCCTAGGACTTTTCTGCTTTGCAACCATAGTTTGAAATATGCTAGTTTAGTCATCAAATGGTCCTTAACCAACAAACTGGAATGCTAGGGTTTTAGTGAAAATTTCTAGATATATTATCTATGGATAAAACTAAATCTAGTTTAATTGAACAAATTTATCCATCATATAAAATCATGCATCTATATCAAATCAGTACAAATTAACATGAGAATAAACATAATCAAACCATATGAACACCAAGTTTATGTGGAAAACTCCTAAGGAAAATCCACTAGACTTACAGAGATTTTACCACATAATCAGCTTCCTACCCAAGCCTATTATTATTCCCAAGCCCACTAATCCAAACTCTATGGGTCCTTAGTCCTTGATAACTTGCTCCACACCATCACCATGGTCCACTTCAACATCTCACTAAAGCCATGAGATTATATTGTCTTCCAGCAGTCAAATCTCACCAATCAAAGATATTAATCAATTTGGAAGGTTTCTAAGTCATTAGTTACATCATCTAATGCTCCTAAAGTAAGATCAATGGTGGAAAATGGCTATAATATGCATATTCTTGACCATACGTTGAATTAGGGTTGAGAGAGAAAGAGAGGTAGCTCAAAGTACTATTCTTTAACCCCTAAAGTACTGGAAAAGATCTATTTATAGGCACAAGTGCACCTTAGGACTGTACATTGACTTCATGAGTAAATCTAGCTAAGAATTATCAAGAATGTTATGAAATTTCACGACTTGAATCAATCCATAAGTGGTGGTGGATTGATCCATGATGTTAATGATGCAACCATAAGTAGTAATAATGATAAATTAATTTTTAGTATGTCTGTGATGTGCCTTGAATCTTGGGTTGAGTTGTTGTGTTATTGAGTCTACCGGATTATTTTAGCTTTTGTAGTGCTGTCATTTACCTAAGTGATAACCTTGTTAGTCTATTAATTCCCTAAAGTTAGTTACAACAACCAGGGCCGGCCCTGAGATTTAGGGGGCCCTAAGCGAACTTCCAAAATGGGGCCCTACGTAGTACGTAATGACACAAAATATTTTTTATAACTACCAATTCTTATTATTGTATTTGTTAGTACACATACAAAGTTTGATAGTGCATATCATTACTATAATCATTTAGTAAAAGAAAATACAATTACAAAAAAAGAGATTGAATAGAAAAACATACCGGCTCAATTTCACTATCTTTATCGACAAAGTTTTCATTCTCAGTCACATTCTGATATTTTTCAGTCAAAACTTCTTCAATTAAACTTGAAGCATCTGTTTGTTTATTACTAGTAATAAACTTGTCAAGAGCTTCTGCTTGAGATTGAATAAATTCTTATATTTTTTGCTTCTTTTTCCTTTTTTCATGTCCAGAAATATATTTTCTACTAGGAGGGCATAATTATATGATCAAATCTAAAACAAGAAAGAAATTAAAAATCAATTTACTTCTCTAAAAAATTTATAAGAAATTTTCAATGTTTATATGTCAAAATTTATTTCTTATATGATAATGTTTCGATTAAAAAAAAAATAGTAATACGAAGCTAATACAAAAGCACGTCTAAACTCCTAAATCAAAATCTAAAAATCTCACTTTCATAACAAAGGGCAATAATATACTATAATACCAAGTAAATATAAAGTCCTAATTCCTAAATTAAAATCCTAAATAAAAAATTTAAATCCCATATCAAATAAATAATAATAATAAATTTTGGGGCCCCTTAAAATTGGGGGCCTCAAGCAATTGCTTTAGTTGGCAAAAGGCAAGGGCTGGCCCTGACAACAACTTAGATTCCTTATAAATAGCATTGGTTAGAATTTTGTGATTTTGTGATCGGTTTTTACTCATTTTAAATAATAGTTTCAGATCTAATTTTTTTACTTGTAGAAAGAGATTTTATCTCTTTTCTCTTTAATTTCCAGAAGTTATCAATAAATAATCATTTTTCTTTCCATTTTTTTTGTGTTTTCCTGTGTGCCAAATAAGAGGAAATGCATAATTTGGTATTAAAGCACAATTCTAATCCTCATTTTTTCACTGGACTTGATCTTTTCTAACTCTAATCTCCTTAGTTTCTCAATTGCTGAAATCCTTAAAGTAAGATTTCTCGGTCTCAACACTTTCAAAGCCTTCTTCATCCCTAATCTTTGCACTGGAAGGTTAAAAATAGAATTAGCAGTGATCGAATCAGCAAGAAAGTTTGAATAATAGCCTTAATTGTTGGATTTCTTGCTACGAGATGGGATCATAGTGTTTAATTCCAACAATACAGTATTGAACTCTAGTAGCTCATATTTGATATTCTTTTGCGTTTGATTGCTTCAATATAGCATATTCAACACTCGATTCTTGCTAGAAGCCACATCGTAGACCTCGGTGATATTCTTACAGTTAAAACTTAGATTCAGTCCTTGTATTAATTGATTCTCTTTGAGAGATCCATTGCAACTACTGAAACCTTTAACTTATCAAGAATTTTGCTCGATTACTCTTAGTTGAAAGCTTAATTTAGTAAATTTCTTCCTATTGTGAGCTGTTATGCTGTTGGTGCAAAGAAATCATCGAGATTTGCTTCAAATATAGTCAAGATTGCTTCGCATCGAAAAATAGCTTCAAGTTTGCTTGAGGTTAGTTTGGTGTACTGTTGCATGTAATTTCGAGTTGCAAGAGTTTTGTGGTTGGTACTGATTGCTGTTATTGTGTATCTTGAATTAATGATTTCTGCTTAACTACTACTATGGATTGACATAAGTAAAAATAATAAATAAAAAAATTTTAAGTTTATTGTTGAAATTGCTACTGAAATGGCACAAAAAAGGTGAGGAAAAAAAAGGTAGAAAAAAGATTAACCAATTGAAATTTGGTGTAGGAGTTAAAGTTCAATCTTTGGTGAAAAAAAGCAAAAAAAACAACTGCCAAATGTTGAAAGAAATAAAGAGAATGCTCATTTGAAGAGTTGAGTATATGCTATTATTGAAAAAGTACGACACTTCCACTTTCTTAGGGAAATATGTGAAGACTCCAAATCCAAGTTTGCAACGCCCCAAACTGACGCTACTGAGGACCCTCCCGGGTAGGTCAACACGTGTCAATAAGGAGATACAACCTGATAAGCTCATTCATATTTCCCCACAGAATATAATAAAGGATTTATATATACAAGCATGAAATGCATTAATGTTCAGTATACAAATGTCCCCAAATCGTCAAATGAAAATAATAAGTATATCCATATATAAAATAAGGTGCCAACATCCCTGGCACATAGGTAAATTGTCATTCATTACTGAAAATCCAAAGTTCTGCCATCTACTGAAAATAACTACCTATTTCTCAATATCAATGCCCAAAACACCGCCAAGCCTAGCACCAATGGAAACGAATTATGTCTTGATGATCCTGAGATGTAATCTTGAGAATCTGCTGTATAAAAGGCAGCGTAAGCGTTTGAATGCTCAGTAGAAATACCATTCTTATCTAACAATGATAATAGTAATGATGCATAAATCATAAGTTTCCAGATTTAACAAATTCAAGTGTGGCTTAGGAAGTATACAAGTATCCACATAAGGTATAACAATGTTTATCATCAAAGTAAAATAAGTGTACTCATGATTCATCAAATAAACATATCAATCATATGGACATGGGAGTTATCTCATTACACATGCCCTTCCATAATCATATATCCTTTCATATCGATCATATTGGCATGGGAGTTTTCTCAGTACACATGCCCCTGCATTTCATTTCACATTTTATCACATGAGCATGGGAGTTTTCTCTATACACATGCCCCTTTCATATATCAAACTCATATCCGTTCAACAAATCGTAAACAATGGATAAATCATAGCACAACATTTTCAGATTTTTAATATAACATGGCATGGTTGCATATTCTAACCACATCACTATTTCATTTATAAATAACATGATATATGCATCTATGATTTGTAAATAAAGTTCTCATAAGTTTTAAAACATGGGCGACAGCCTTAAAAACATGTATCATTAGTATCAGTAAGAATATAAATATTCCTACCTCGAAGTTTAGATCTCCGACAGTCCTATAAGAAAATGCATGCTAGGTTGCGTAAAAATCCTCCCATGGGTTATCCAAATCTGAAAATGAAAAAATGAATGTATACATAAATTAACTTTCACTACCACAAAACTAAAAGAGACTTCGATTCCAAAATCCTAACCTTAAATCCCAAGACCTCAACGAGAGTTCTAACCCAATACAAAAAAAAAAAGAAATAACCCCAGTAAAAGCAAGAGGAAAGAAAATGGGCTTTAAAGACAGATTTAGGCCCTTCATCAAAGGGGATTTACAAAAGAAAATGCCAAACAGTCGACTGTATTGGGGAGACTGTCGACTGTCTAAGAACTGCTGCAAATAGTCGACTGTTTCGGGAGACAGCCGACTGTTTTAACTCCAGAAAGCACACCCACGAGCGGCAGAAACATCAAAACTCACCAAAACCTTCCAAAACTCGAAAATGCTTCAATGAAACCATCCAAACTTCGAATCTAACCCAAATAAAGTTTAAAAACTCTAAATCCACAGAAATAAACAAGATCTAGACGTAAAAACATGAGATCCACAAAGTTTTAGGTATAAAACCCACATAAACCCAAAACACTATACGTACTCAAAATACTCCAAATTTTCCAAACCAAAACCTCTAAACCTTACTCAATATAGTCTGATCTACCATTATCCATAACTCACAACCATCCATTCCTCATAATCACAAGTTTCATACTTTAAACCCATGAATGGGTTTAAAAAAATAAGAAGAGAAGAAGAAAGAACCAAAGTAGCAAACATGCCTACCTTTTTCCGGCGAGATGGCGACGACGAGGAGCTCCGGCATCTCCCTCTTCTTCTCTCTCTCTTGACCACACTCTCACTCTCACTCTCGGGCTCCCTCTCCTCTTGGCCGAAATAAGAAGAAAAAGGGGAGGGGGTGTTGTTTTGTTTTTATAAGTAAAATGGCATTTCTGTAAATAAATCAAATTTTTTTTTTTTTTTATAAAATAAGGTTTAAAAGTTTTTGGTTTTCCCAAAGTTGGAGTATAATAATTATTTGGAACATGATTTTCAAGAAGAACTTCCTTATTTTTATAGAAGTATTGTGATTGCCTTGCAATCATGCTCTTTCCAATGTGATTATGCAGTCTAATTTAGTGTTTTAAGTCGCATGTTAATATTTTTTATTTGTAGTTTATCTTATGTTCAATGTTTTTAATTATTTCAGATGCATGTTTTGCGTGAAAAGGAGTGAAAGCGAGAATGTATTAGTTTTAAGGTCGCTTGGGCATCTCAATGAATTGGAAGCTGTCAATTTAGGGAAGGGAATGAACAAAAATAAAAGTTTAAAGCAAAGTGGAGGGAGAAATCAATCAAAAATCAGGAGCAAGAGGCACCTATTACCGGTAATGGGATTCTGCATTATCGGTAATACAAGAAAGCCAAGGCCATAAATATGTTTCATCATCACTAAAATTATAGCATTATCGATAATGGCATGCTGCATTATCGGTAATGCATGAAGTTCAGCATCAAGAGGAAATCCAGAAGAAGACCATTACCGATAGTATGATTTTTCACTATCGATAATACGAAGAAAATGAGCTAGCTCCCCTGAGCCAAAATAAAACCATTACCGATTATGGCATGGTTCATTATCGATAATGGGGAGATACTTTATCATGAAGAAAGATATTCAAGAGCATTATCGATAATGGGGCTAGGCATTATCGGTAATGGTAGCCGACCTTGAGCCATAATGTAGATTTTTCATTTTTGAGAATCTTTTGATGGGTATGTTGGTCCTTTCACTAAGAGGACTATATAAGGAGCTTTTTAAGAGGAAATGAGGGACACTTCACTCCAATAACCTAGTTTAGACTTAGTTTTACTTGTTTTCTTACTTTTCTCTCATCTTTCTCATTTTCTTTAAGTAGATTAAGTTAGTTTAAACTACTTTCATGTTGAATCTTCATTCTTGTAGTTTCTTGTTCAATCTATCGTTGTACTTGTATGGATTTGTAGTTCATTCAGTTTATGCAAGTTATTTTCAAAGTTTCAAGTTTCAATCTAATGTTTTTAGTTCCATTTCAATTAGCTTTGTTTAATATTGCATCTATGAGTAGCTAAGCTTTCAAAAGCTGGGATTTATGGGGGATTCTTGTTCTATATCCAAGGTATATAATTTCTCATATTCTTTCAATGCTTGAAAGATTTCGATATTGATGTTAAACACTAGATTTGTTCAGATCCACAAGGATTCGCTAACTTTGACCATCTGTAGACAAGATTTCTAGGCACAAATGATTCTTAGTGTTGAAAGTATCCTAAGTGTATGCTTAAAAGTTTTGAAAAAGTATTTATCATAAATATTCTATAATCTTAAAGCATGACATTTTTTATTGTTAAATCTTCCACATAAACCATTGTTCAATGTAATCTGAGCGTGTAATTTTATTGGGTTTTATTGCTAAATATTCCATCTGGATCATTTTTCTATGTACTCTGGATGTGTAAAGTGTGTCAGAAATAGAACAAGGATATGGACAAGATGAACCATAAATCTCAGCTCATTTATTTTATTGTTTAAATATTCAAACAATTTTTGTGCATTGAGCACAAACAACTCTCAAATCTACAACCATTTGATTTTTCTTTATTTTTCTCATTTTTGAACCAAATCATAAGGATTGCAAGTCTTTGTCGAATTTCTATCTTTAAGGACAATGACCATGGGATTCCCATGTACTATACTTGACAAATGTCATACTCTTGGGATAAAAAGCATTACAAATCTGTACATCAAGCATAATGATTTTGATGATGGTAGAATGGATGGATACTCTTGAAAGACTATTCCATAACTATCAAATATCGGAAACATAAAAGGTGAAATTGGCATCCAATCACGTTAAATGATTGACTTTTGAATGGTGCAAGCAAATATAAGTATATTTGCCAAAGGAAGATTGGGGAAAAATGAAGACAAAGTTTGAGAAGAAATTTCTGAAAATCCAAGGATGTAATTTTGTTGAAAAACAACAAACTAAAATCACTACAAGGTCTGCACAACATCTACGAAGTAGTTCTAGACCTAGATTGATTTCTTCCATTTATCTTACAGCTAGAAATCATTTTGCTTATGGAGGACTTGGTATTGGAGTGAAATAGCAAAAACAACCTGAAAAGGCATCAATTCTAGCCCTTCAACAACGTCAATCCATTTATTTTAAGGTTGTAAAATAGCCACCAAACAGAGAATTTGGGAGCTTCAATTTTGTTGACATGGAAGAGACGGTGGAGCAATATAAATTGTCAATTTATGATGAAGAAGTGGGTAATAATTTTGATAAAGAGCCAATCTATGATCAACTAATTTATGATGAAATAGATGAATTAAATGGGAGACCAACCTCTAAGTGAAGAAATTGATGGAGATTTTGTAGAAGAGTTTAAAGTTTATCTTGAAGAAGTGCAACCTAAGTATAATCATCCTATGAGTGAGGAACATGATGATGTTCTGGAAGAAGAGTGGGTGAAATATATTTATTGCTACCCAGAAAGGAAAAAGTGACTTCTGGCCCTAAGTCTCCTACAATTTCTCTTCTTTCCTCCAAAAGCTCTAATAAAGAAAACCAAAAAATTGGCTTCACAATTTCCTTAAATTCCCTTGAAACAGTGGTTGGAAATGGGGCTGTTGGTGCTGTTTGTGACTTGTCACAATCTAATGTGGATGATTTTAAAGAAGAATAACCTATTTATAATGAACCAAGTTAAGTGCCACCACTTTATGGTCAATCCTCAAGCGAAGAACAAGATGATAACATTGGGAAAAGTGAAGATGAACATTTAGAGTCAACAATAGGTGAAATTGGGGTTGATAGTGAGGTAGTAGATGAGAATGGACTCTTAGATGGTTTTAGTGACACAAGGGATATAGAAGACCTAAATATGGACAAAGATGAAACATTTACAGATTCTATAATATTAAAGTTTTGTGAGACTTTGGATGTGGTAGCACATGTGAAGAGTATTTGATTTTACAAGAGGACGAAAATTTTCAAGAGACATAATAAGCTATTTAAGTGGCTAATTTTGATTACTACTATAACTTAAGGGCAAGTTTCTTTAAAGAATGGGAGTATGATGTAACCATAAGTAGTACTAATGTTAGATTAATTTTTGGAAAAATTATCCATACCCTCCTATAATTTAGATTCTGTACCATAAGGTCCAATACCCTCTAAGATTTACCATGAGATTCTTACGGGAAATTTTAAAGTCAACCATTTTTGTTATATTGACATATTTGCCCTTATTTAATAAGATTACATTTATTGTGGTTTCTTTTTAGAGTTTGTAACTATATGGGACTCTTTATGGAAAATTTTTAGATCATTGAACTCTTTATGGAATTTTTTTAAATTGCACTCATTTCAAATTTGAATTAGTAGTCTCATTTCTATATTTATTCTCAAAGAGTCAATTAAAAGTGAGTTGCATTATTGAACTTTTTTTTTTTTTTTCTTGGAGTTATTGAAAATCAAATTACATGCATAAAATATAGTTTATATAAATTTACCTGTTTAAAGATGTATGGCAATATACGTATCCAACACGTGTATACGAGTTAGGTAAATTTACTTGTTTGAAAATCAAATTTAATGCATAAAATACAGTTTATGGAAATTTATCTGTTTGAAGACATACGACAATCTATGCATCCTCCACGTGTATATGAGTTAGGTAAATTTACTTGTTTGAAAATCATATTAGATGCATACAATATATAAGTTTATGTGTTATTTGGCCAAAAGTCCTAATTTAAAGATGTCTATTGCATAAAGTCCTCCTGTAAAAAAATTTCTTCCAAAAAGTCCTCTTATAAAAAAATTTCTTCCAAAAGTCCTAATTAAAAAAACTTTATCACCTAAGGTCCCATTTTCTAAAAATTAATCTATTTTGAGGACGGAATTGCCCTTATCTTTCCCAAATCATTCCACATGTCCTCCTCGGTTTCTCCTCCTCTACTTCTTCTTCTCTCATAGTCCATCTGTCCGACCATGACAACTTTTGGCATACAAATAGAGGAGAGAGAAACTGAGAGAAAATGAGAGACAGAAAGAGAGAAGCAAAGAAAAAGAGGTTGCAAATCAACTATGAAGCAGCGAGATCGATGGGATTCTCTTATTCAATTGCAATGAGATCGACATCAATTTTTTTGCAGATCAACGATGAAATAGCTAGATTGAAGGAAAGTCTGATCTAGAGGTACGATCGACTGAAAGTTTGATCTAAAAATCTTATCGATGGAAAGCTAGATCAGCTGTGAAGCAACTAGGTCTGTAGCAATGTTTAGCTGGTATGGTGAACGCCTGATCTGGAAGTTCGTGTCACAGTTTGGCTGTTGAGAAATTGCTGCAAATTGAAAAAAAAGTTTACTTCCGGTGAGCAAGTTTGATCATCCCCCTCTCTCCTCTAGTTCCCCTGCCGATTAAGGTGACTTTTTGGTGACAAATCTCACTGGCGCAGCTTCCCCCTCTAGTTTGCTTTCACGATGGCATTGCTTCCTCTCTCTGATTTCTCTCTGCTTCGCTCTCTTTCTCTCATCTTTGAGCCATTGAAAATTAGTATGGGTCTTTGTTTATGGATGAGTTTTGTGTGGGTATGGGTGGGTTTACGATGATCATCAATTTATCACCATGATTGATGTAACGCCACTAATTTGCTAAAAAATCTACTAACAATTCATAAAAAAGTGTTGTCTCTTTCTTAGTTGGATTAATTTCTGGTTTGATTGTTTGAAAAATGTAAGAAAAAGAAATAAATTTTCATTAGGAAAATTAATTTTTTGTTTGGTTGGTGAGAAAATGGAGGAAAAAGAAAGAGATTGTTTTTTCTTGGATTTTTTTTTTAATTTTTTTCAATGTAGTGAACTAAGATTCCGACGTAGGAACTCGGGATTTGAGCGTAGTGAACTCAGGTTCAGACACAGTGACCTTAAGTGTCCATGATAGTGAACTCTAGGTTGGGGTTGAAGGTTGTTTGGGAAAGGAATGACATTTTTGTCCAATGACTTTTGACATGGAAAATCTTTTGTAAAGATTTTTGGCATGAAAATCTTATAAAGGAGGACCTTTAGCCAAATTCCCCTAAATTTATCTGATTAAAAATATACAGCAATTAATGCATCGTTTTTTTGGTAAAAACCAATTTCGGATAAAAAAATTCAAATTCAGAGTGTATAAATGAGGGCAAATCCGTCATAAGCTATATAAATATCTTTTTCATAAATCAAGTTTTACATGGGCGTTTTGGGTATGCAACCTGTTAGGTTTGCCATATGTTAGTGTTAGCTAATTCAGGTGTCAAAAGCCTGAGTATGTGATTGGTCTAAAGACCATAATCCCTAGAAGCTCAAGCTACAGTCCAAAGCATGAGAGAATCGCTTCAAATCGATAAATTCATATTGCTCAAGCTCGAATTACATTCAAACGAGGGTTTATGTCCTAATAAGGCAAGTTCGACTTAGAACCTAGGTTAATTCATTAACCATAGGTGGTTTAAGTTGCCTAAAGTAACTAAGAATGATCAATTCTTGCATATAGGTCCATTTTATATAAAAATTAAATAAATATGAGCTTTTGCATAAAGTGGATCGATCCAAGATTTAGTGTAGGATCGATCCTATTTATTTTTTACATAAGTGGATCGATCCATCTCTAAGGCCCAGATCGATCCAAGAGGCAGAAAGGGGTGGATCGATCCTATCTAAAAGCCCGGATCGATCCAGCTCATAAATCTTGCTTATTTTATGTGTTTTACAAGTGTTTCAGTTCTAAATGTTTTAAAACACTTAGGCAAGAGTTCTGCACCTATATAAGGTGGATTCGAAGGGTTTTAGGAGCCAAGCATTGAATTGAATATCAATTTTATAAAAACCCTAGTTTTCTCTTTCTTTTCTATGTATCCATAGTTCCTTGGATATTCTGCATTTATTTGATGCATAGTTTAGAATAGCTTTGCTATTTCAACTTCATCCCTACCTAGTTTAGTTTGATTCATGGATTCAAATTATGACGATGGACTTTGGTGTGTGGAGCTAGGGCTGTGGATTCAGTTCGTGGAAATACTGTAAAGGCAACGTGGATTCGTTAGGTGCTTGTTCAAGATAGGGATTCTACTGGGCTTGTGGATTCAAGGGTCGTCTTGTGAGTAGTATCACTTTGCTTGTACTTGGTTTTCGTTCATAGTGATTTCTAGTGTTCCCGAAATTTTTTTACTCGTTAGGGTTTTCCACGTAAAAACTTCTGTTTTGTGTGATTGTTTAATATTGCTTATTATTGTCAACGGAACACTAAGTAAAGGCTAGGTAATTAAATTTTCTTTTTCTATCAAGAAATATTATCCTCAAAATTTCAAATGGTATCAGAGCTGAGTTCACTCATTAGGTTTAATCACCTGAGTGTTTTCCTGCTTCGAGGAGATGGATTTCTTGAAGGAATGTGGTTCAAACGTTAGAGACCTCCATTATTTGAAGGGTTAAATTATCCCAACTGGAAATCAAAGATGTTGATTTTTCTGATATCCTTAGATGATAGGGTTTGGCTTACAGTTGAAACTGGTTGGAGTCCCCCCACAGTGACCAAAGATGGTGTCACTCGTCCCAAACCTCCTGAGGAATGAGATAAGAATGACCTAAAGAGGAGTAGTTGGAATAACAAAGGTCTATACACCATTTTTAATGGTGTGTCTGGGTCAAAGTACCGTAAGATAATGACTTGCTCCACTTCGAAAGAAACTTGGGATGTTTTGCAAGTAACCCATGAGGTTACTCGTCAGGTTAGGAAGTCTCGTATCCAAATCCTGACATCTAATTTTGAAAAGATTATGATGGAAAACAATTAGACTTTCTCTGAGTTTTATGCTCAGTTAAACGACATTGTTAATACCTCTTTTAATCTAGGTGAGAAAATACATGATAGTTGTTGTCAACAAAATCTTAAGGTTTTTACTTGATAGATTTCAACCTAAAATTACTACTATTGAGTAAAGCAAAGATGTTGACATGATTAGCGTGGATGAACTCTGTGGTTCACTCCAAGCTTTTGAGTTTACTAAAAGGCAACCTAAAGAGTCTAAATCTATTGCCCTAAAGTCAATCAAAGAAGAAACCTCAAATTCTGATGATGAGAATGTTGCTCTCTTTTGCTAAATTCATAAAATTTCTTAAATTTAAACAGAGCAATCCAGCTAAGTAAGGAAACTCTTCCAAGTCTGGTTCACCCTTTAACTCAACTATCAAAAAGACTCAAACTATGACCAAAAATGAAAAAGAATGCTTTAATTGCCATAAGTTAGGTCATAGAGCCTCTGATTGTCCTAAGAAGAATAAAACAAAGTTAAAAATCAGGCAAATTGTGCCACTCTCAGTTATGATGAGGAACAAAATGGATCAGACATAGATAAAGAAGACCTTGAAAACTTGACTACCTTTTTTGTGTCTAGTTTTGAAATAAGTGAGTCTTCTAATAGTAAAACTGAGTCTGAGTATGTTCTAGTTGAGTGTGAGTTAGCTATTGTCGTAGCTAGTGAGTCTTCTAGTACTCTCATGGTTGATGACTCTAGTGATGTCTTAGAAGTTGCTGAGGATAAAAGTGAACCGAATGATGAGGGAGATCTTCAAACAATTTATAATGAATTGTATTAAGAGGCTCTCATGCTAAAGAAAAGAAATCTAACTTTAGCTATCAAGGTTAAGACCTTAGAAAAGGAACGAGATGTTCTCAAACAAGAAGCCTTAGACTTTGAGGCTCTTGCTAGTCAACTAAAGATACATAGAGTCACTTTCTCCAATAAACTTGTAGCTATTGAGAAAGAAAGGAACACCCTCATTGAGAAAGTTGAAAAAATAGAGGATGAAGTCAAATCTAGGATTGAGAAAGAGAGTGAATTTGTTTCCACCATCACTAGACTTGAACAGGAGGTCAAAGATTCCCGTGAATTTAAAATCAATTTGGATAAAAGATCCGAGCAATTTAATGTCTTGTTAGGGACTGTTAAGAGCAATGTAGGAAGAGAAGGGTTAGGATCTACCTCACATGAGATTAAACCTACTTTAGGTGAAGTCGAGCCATCTTCTGCTAAGGTAGAGAAACCTTTAATGAAACCTACACCTAAGGTTGACCAAACTCCAAAGTATAAGTTTGTTCCAAAGTGTCATGAGTGTGAAGTTTTAGGTTAGCCTCACTGTCCTTATCTCAAGAAGACCTCTAGGGTTCTATCTAAATGTATACCTCATCTTACATATCGTAGTTCTTCTAGTGTCGTTCCCACTTGCCACCATTGTGGTAAGAAAGGTCATATTCGACCGCATTACTTTCACTTGAAGCAATCTTCATTTTCTTGGAATAGAGACACTCTTCTAACTCGTTTAGGGGAGACTACAGAAACTATCCAAGAGTGTCTAGGACCCCTAGGACATGAGTTGACTTAATTTCTAAAGGAAAGAAGAAGTCAACTTCTACAGTCGAGGAAACTTCAAAGTCTTCCAACATTAAAACTGTTTGGATTAAGAAATAGGATATTTCAGTCCTTCTCTAGAAAAAGGGTTTGTCTTACTCCACCTAGCGGATGTAAGTTTCCTAGTCTGAATGACTTTAAACAAATTCTAGTCCGAAACGAATTTAAACCAATCCTAGTTCGAAATGGCTTTAAACAACTCCGAAATGACTTTAAACTAGCCCGCATCCGAAACGACGTTAAACTATCCTTGTGTGGACACCCCATTTTTACCAATTATCTCTATCATATGTTCATGTAAATGATTAACTAGAATAGTTGATCATTTGGTGAGGAATTGGCTTTGTAAAGACCAAATTGCCCAAATTGCCATTTTCTGAGGAAAAGGACAATTCATTATTTCATGTGTACATTTGGATTGGAATTAACCCATTTGTATTGCATTTGACTTTTGAGGTGTTTTAGAACATTCCTGTAAATTTTCAAGGCATTCTGATGAGATCTCGATAGGTAATTAGGGTTTTTGCGACTTGAAGGGCATTTTGGTTCTTTTTCTCGTATAATTTCCGAATGACCTCCGAATTCGAAACGGATTGTCTCATGAGGTTTATATGGATGTGGGGAGTGTATTTGAAGTATCAATTGAGCCTTTGGTTGGTTGTGATAGATTCGCCTAAAATCGATTCCACGGGCGAGAATAAGTCAAATTAGGGTTTCAGTCAAATTGACCGTGAATTGGTCGTTTTCACCAAAATTAAATATTTTCAAAACATGTTTTCAAATACCAATTTCATATTAAAACCATGTTTTTAGAAGTGGTTCAAGCTTAATTGATCAATTTTATAAAACAATGAATGGTCATTTGACCAATTTTGGCACAACCGGGTCAATCGGCTAGCTTTTTACCGAAACCCTTGACCATGGTCAATTATTTTTGCCCCAAAAACTTCTAAAAATGTGGAGGATCAAAACACGGTCTTTTTGATACCTGGATCACCGAATTTGGATGAGAATTGACCAAAATATAGCCAAAATACGAAATCCCATTGAAAATGGGAGAAATTGGGGAGACTTCACAAGGTGACCATCCTAGCTAGGACGGCCAACCGTCCAACCCAGGATGGCCAACCGTCCAGCCTTGGATGGTCACCAGGATGGTCGACCCCATTTTTCATTTTTGGAAGTTCTTCACCTATTTTGGCCGATTTGATTCGATTTTTTGGGGGATTTTCGAAGGGACTCAGCTTGTAAACCCTAGGAGGAATTGTTCTAAGACCTAGGATGAATTTTAGTGCATTTAATCCCAACCATTCAAGGTTTAAAACCCTAACTCTATAAATATGCCATGATA
>JAESVK010068745.1:886-21862 GCA_017140935.1 Hamamelis virginiana
ATATATATATATATATATATATATATATATATATATATATATATATATATATATATATATTATGTGAGTATTATCAAATCTAATATAATATATATATGTATTGCTGGAAATATCTGAGGCATCTCTCTCAATTTTCTTCTCAAAGCAAAGCTTTAGCTGTTGCTGAAGTAATTCCCTCCAAATTGATGGGCTGAACTAATTAATATAATATATATATATATATATAAGTAATTCCCTCCAGTAATTCCCTCACTACCAGCTTTAGCTGTTGCTGAAGTAATTTTCTCCTCAAGTCTGATTTCTGGTAGTTTATATAGCCTTATATACAGTTTAAGATTAGGAGATAAGAGAATCTAACCCAAACAGAAACCATTACCTATTATATTTTTCTTGAATTCATCACATATTGCATCTAGTCTCTCCTTAGTTCATATGCCACCACTTAAAGCTTATTTTGTTATGTTTCAGATTCAGTGACTACCTATTATATTGAGAGTTCATTATGGACAAGAGTTGGATCAATAAGTCCAGAGTGAGTTCTGAATATGAAGTTGGGGTTAAACAATTCCTAGACTTCGCCTTTGATCATGTTGCTCTAAGTGGAAGGATCAAACACTAGTTTTGGGATTGTCAATGGGATGGGTATCACTACTACAAAAAATGCCTACGACTAAGGTGCAAAACCTTAGTCTTTGGGTTAAGACTACAGTTTTGGAACCCTAGTCAGGCGGGTGGTAGTCTTTTCCTTGACTACGGTTTTTGAACCCTAGTCTTTTCTTTACAAAGGACTATGGTTATAAACCCTAGTCTTTTAAGAAACAACTACGGTTTAAAACCCTAGTCTTAACCCAAAAGACTACGATTTTAAACCCTAGTCTTTTTTAAGAAGAGTACGGTGCCAAACCCTAGTCTTTCATAAAAAGACTACGGTTTTAAACCCTAGTCTTTTATAAAAAGACTACGGTTTTAAACCCTAGTCTTTCATAAAACGACTACGGTTTTAAACCAAAAAGACTACGGTTTTAAACCTTCATCTTTGATTTACCCACAAAAAATAAAATATTTTTTGTATTTTGCAATTTTGTTTTCAATATTACATACATATGACCTGTAACCTTTATATACACCCAATCACATTCCAAACCACCCATTAAAGTTCAAAAATCATTAATAAAATTATCCAAGAAGAATACAAAATATTCGTACAAATGCAATAAGTGTTCAACTTAATTGATTTATAATTAATTAACTAAAAGTGGTACAGTTAATGTTGGAATCCTAGATACTTGTTATATGGGTACATTCAAATCATCCTCTAATCCAAAACTGAATTCTAATAATGAGTCTTTGAATGCATCTTCTTCTCAACAAGCAAGCTGGTTCCGTCCTCCATTTTTTGTTGAGTTGCAGACCTAATTGGAAACCTACATAAAGAAAATAATAAATAAATCACACAAAATTATAGAATTATAATGAATATCAAAGAAATGGAAAATGATAGCTTAGATGGAATAGGGAAACATGTACTACTACAAAAACTGTCAAAGGGGACACTTCTATTAACAATAAAAATTTAATTAAATTAACTTGTACTAAGAAATATTTTATTTTTTGAGATAAAAATTCGGCAGCATCTTGTCTGTTTTTAGAATATTTCTATATATTCACCTATTAAAAGAACACTTTATAGCACTTTTATAATCATATTATCACAACATCCCATTTAAATGGCAAAGTATCATTTCTATATATTCATCAACAGCCAACAATCACAAGCTACCTTAAGTATAAAATAGAATCTCTACACTACTACAAAAAAAAGGCAAAGATTTCTTCGATGGAATAAAACCTCAACTTTAAAGAAGTGTGGTTAAAACTGGTATGCGAATCCAAAATATATTTCTTCGATGGAATAAAACCTCAACTTTTTTTAACAAACTCAAACAAATGAATGCAGTTCAATGCTATTCTAAAAATGTCAAATTGACTATTCAGCAAGTGAAGTAAAATGAAAAGAGCTAAGATAAGGAATAAAACCAGAACCGCCACCCATTTAAGGTTATCAACAATTAATATGAAAATTCATCAGAAGAAACATCAAGAAACTGCAAGCTAGCTAGAGATATTTCCCAAATCTGGAGGAAAGTGCCACTAAACCCAGCATTTGATAGGTTTAATAATCGCAAATTCTTTAAAGATATTTCCCAACTCTGGAGAAAATGTTTCCATGCCTCTTTTAGTTCAACAAGAACATACATTAAAATGGATCATAAAGTTCACACAGTTTTAGTTAAACTAAAACTAGCAAAACAGAATTAAATTTTATTAAACATGAACGAAGAACTTTACAAAAACCACCAAGAAAAACACCCCAACTTTTTTTATCAGAAAAAAGAACAAAATCCCAAAGGCCCCAAAAAAACAGAAGACATAGCCACCATGCACCATAACTAGTAGAATGTCTAAATATAAATGGATTATAGCCACATATGTTTTTAGGTGAACCTTTATGGGGGTTCGCCTACAGCTCTGGTGGTTTCCACAAAAAGGGTAAAATGTCTAAATATAAAAGGATCCAAGATCTCAACTTAAGATAGCAGTCACTTATTAAACTATGGTGATTTGCTTCACAGCCTTACCCATACTCCATTATTAATTAACAATTAATTCTAGTTAATAATTAATAATAATAATAATCTTCCAAATTTTTTATCCTTGATAATCAAAATAAAGCTCTGTAATCAAAATACTATGTAATTTCTATAAATGCCTGCATGCACAACAAAGGAGAGGGAATTTCAGATAAAAGATGACAATGAGATAAACCGTGCCTGCCAAGCACCTCATTGACACCCAAAATGGAAAAGATGAAATTGTTGCAATGCACCATAGACTTGGGGCACGCACAAGTTATCACAGACCTAAGTTTCAATTTAATTAGTTCATATTTTGGGCCTTGTCCATCCAAAAGTTCACAAATCCTAAACAAACAAAAAAGAATATGGAAATTGGATTGGAATTTCAGAAATCATAAAAATGGGACAACTTAAAATTTGCTACTCTTAACATTAAAAAAAGAGGCTAATTAACAGATTAGTGAAAAGGTTAGATATTTGAACAATTTTAAATGGAAAAATTGCTACTTTTAACATTAAAAAATAGGACAAATTTTGGCGTGCAAAATAAGGCGCTGTGTACTAAATATTTCACAACACTTCAACAATTGAATACCTAGGATAACTAGCATCAGATTAAATTCTAATAGTAAACTGGAAGCAACAGAACATATCATAACGCATCTTACAACTTTTGTATTTCAGCAACTTGCTCAGTGGATCTAGCAAATAAAGCTTCCAACTCTTTTGCCTGTTTCAGAACATAAAAGTTTTAGCCCTTTAATTGTGCCAAGATAATAACTTCAACAATTGAATACCTAGGAGAACTAGCACATTTCCAATTGAAAATGTCAACATATCATCAAAATCCTTTCAAGAAAATGACAAACAAAGGCATCTCTGAAACTAGTCTAGCAACAACCTGTAGTTTCTCGAATAAAGTCTAGTACTGGACAACTTCTGCTTTTGACTTTGCAAGTTGATCTCTTATCAACAGGTTAGCCTCGGAAGAAGAAATACAATTCACATTCTTTAAAATGTTCTGTCAATCAAACAATCCAATTCAAAATCAGTGAACAATTGACTTAAATTGAGAAAGAATTCAAGAAAAAATGAACTACATTTCACACTGTTAAAGAAAAAAATCAAGAATCTGGAAAATCAACCAGCAAATTAGATAACTATAATGCTAGAAGCTCAAATGCAAAATGCAAAATTCTTACTCGGGTTTTAAGAGGGAGGGAGAGAGCACAACACGAGTTCAAAAAAGAAAAATTGTCCTATGATCACAATTAATTCCCAAATCTGAATCTTTTCTGTTGTGTGGTGCCAAATGCATCTGGGAATTGTCCTATGATTTCAAAGGCAAAACTCAAAAAGGAAGGTTCATGATCATGCCATTAATTATAGAGATCCCAATGAGCCCCATAAGAAGGTTACACCTATTGCACATCTTTCAACCACAACTAGAAGAAATAAATTTTTTTCCCGAAAGATTAGAGTCATCGTCATTTACATTGCTTCCATGGAAGTTGTATCATCATTCTCAGAAAGGGAAAAGAAATCATCACAGCCAACCTTTCACCCAATAAACAGATAAATAAATATAATGGGGCTTCCTAGAGTTCTCTCCATTCAAGAAGACTGTATATTAACATATCAAATTCTGATAGAAAATATTAGAAGGAGAAAAAAAAAGCATATATATGAACCAAACGAAAAAAAAAAATCAAAGTAAATATAGATTAGTAATCACCTTCTATAAAACCCTAGAAAAATTTGGAAAAGCACGAATCTACTTGTTCATCAAGAGACCAACATGACAGAGATGAAAGCTAGGGGTGTGAATGTTCACCTCATGGATTGATTTTCAAAAATCTTGACACAACATGACAAAGATGAGAACTAGGGCTCTGGCTCACATGTAAAAGGACCCACCTTTCACGGCGACAATGGGTTCCGGCTCACATTGAAGGGAGATAGAGGTGAGAGGGTTAGGATTTCATGGCAGAGATGGTTCCGACGATGAGGGTTCCGGCAGAGACTGTTCCAACAGAGAGCAAAGTTTGGCGAAGACAATTCCGGCAGATCCGCTCAGCTGTGGTACGGTTGGTTTCACGAATGGAGATGGTAAGACTCCGGCGAAGGGGGTTCCAGCGACGAGGGTGAGAGGCGGATGAGGGTTCCGACGATGGGGGTGAATGGTGAGATAGAAAGCGCGCAGAGAGAGGAGTGATTGACGGGCTGAGGGCGCGGGAGATAAAAAGTAAAAATCATTTCTAGCCAATAGGAACGTCCCTAAACTACGTCGTATTGATCTATTCTAATTTAAAAAAAAAAATCAAAAGAAAAGACTAGGATCTTAAGAATAGTAGTCTTTTTTTATCATTTAACTAGGTATTTAAAAAACCCTAATCTTTTCTTACCTTTTAACTAGGGTTTTATAACACCCTAGTCTTTTGTTAACCAACAAAAGACTAGGGTGTTATAAAACCCTAGTTAAAAGGTAAGAAAAGACTAGGGTCCTAGGAATCGTAGTATCTTCTTATTTTTCAACTACGTTTTTAAAAAATCCTAGTCGTTTCATACCTTTTAACTAAGGTTTTAAAAAACACGTGCTAGTCTTTTGTCTAACAAGTTCCTAGTCGTAGCCCATTATTCTTGTAGTGTATTGAGGCAAGTGCAAAATGCTGCCAGCTTGACTTTGATTATAAACAATTATGAATTTGAGCTAGAGAGCAGTTCAATTTTATAGTATTTAAAGATACTAGAAAGATGTTTAAAATGGTCTAAAATAGTAAAAATATTGAACATATTTAACAATAATAGTTGCACACTGAATTTGAATATCAACCATGTAGGAAGTAGGAACCTAACGTGAACCCTATCCAATTAGAAACTTAATAGATAAATCATACTTTTATATTTTTCTATTGTGCCCTTAAAGTAAAAAAGAAGAATTGAATAGCTTAAGCTGAAAGATGAAGAAAATAGTTGGAATAAGATAGGGCTATTTGGGGAAATAAAAGGTCAACATGTCCAAAAAACCCATTTTCCATTATTGATTAAAATACCAGGAAGAGGCAAAATTATCCTTCCAAGACCCTATTTTGGCAGGGTAATGGTCCCCTTTTTTTTTTATAGGGCAGGACCAATACTAGATAATGGTCCCCTTTTTTAAGTATTTGTTTGCATGACACTAGGCTTGAAATAAAAGTCAGCTCCATAGTCACTCTCAGCACCAGTTACTCCAATACCAGTAGAGTGTATATATATATATATATATATACACACATATACTCATATTACCAATTCTTCCAATCACCAATGAGAATTTCTATATTAATATCATTCTTTTTCAAACTGATACAGAGGCTGAAATAGTTGTATTATGAGATGGGTGGTCTCTTCCATCTTCTGGGGTTGTTTTTTTTGATATATTGGTTGAGACATAGCTCAATGCCTGTGGTTTCACAGAGCACAGGAGGGTCTGCAAATGTTGAAGGCAATATTGTTTTTATTAGTGGGACAAATTCAATTGGAGTGATTGATGATGACCTTATTTATGCCACTTTGGATTGGTGCACTACTACAATAAGTTAAAAAGGGGACAGGGGCGGTTTTATTTTTAAGGACGGTTTTTTAAAACCGTCTTTAAACATATACCAAAGAGGACAGTTTTTTAAAAGGTCCTTAAAAATCTTTACTTTTGCTTTTTTTTCTGACAAAACGACGCCATTTTGGGCTGTTTTTTTTTTTTTTTTTTACCATTTGAATACATTAAAACGACGCCGTTTTGCACCTTAGTTTTGGCTCCTTCCTTTTTCTTCCCCGCATGCCTCAGCCCCTCTCCCTCAATCACTGATCATCTCTCGATCTCTCTCTCTCCCCCATGGAAAACCCAATCACCCGGGCGCCTCAGCCCCTCCCCCTCAATCACTAATCATCTCTCTCTCTCTCCCCCATGGAAAACCCAATCACCGATCATCTCTCTCTCTTTGCGGGCAATCGATCTCACCGTCTCTCTCCCCCATGGAAAACCGCCGTGGATGCTTCTCCTGCTGGAACTCTACCGTGAAACCCTAACCTTGTCTGAGTCATAGCACTCATTGGGGTCACGCTTCTCCTGCCGGAACCCTTTCTTCGCCAGACCCTTCTCCCTGCCGGAACCCTGCCGTGAAACCCTAACCCTGTCTGAAACCCTAAACCCTAGCTCTTATCCACTTGATCTGCATGCTCTCAGTTGATGTAAAATCATTGAGCAAAGAGGGTCTAGATCATGGAGAAGCCAAAACCAGATTATCAAGCTTCAAGTGGAGTGACCTTTCAAAAATGGTACGCATCTCTATATTTCTGCATCTTTCATGATTTAGGGTTTTTTTTGATTGATTACTCTCTCTCTCTCTCTTTCTCTCTCATGCAATTAGGGCTTTGGATATAGATCTTCCTAATAAGTTTTGCATATTAGGGCGCTTATATATATATATATATATATTCTAAACCCTAATATAATGATAATCCATGCGTTTAATCGAGTAACCGCGGTGAAAATTAGGGATCTATTATCAACCTGTGATAAATTTGTGATTTTGATCCTCACTCAGTCACTCCTCAGTTCGACAGTTCCTCGCCTCTGCGACTCTGTCTCAAGTCCTCACTTAGGGTTTTTGCTAATTTTTAAACATATGAGTTTGATTCATCTTAGGGAAATATTATTTATAGATTCTTGCTGTGTAAGGAGACAAACTTCTTTTAAATCCATTTTTGCTCTGATAAAAACACTTAAATGCTGGACACTAACTCTTCTATAATCCCTTATTACATTGCATTTCCTGTTTTTTTCTTTTTTTTTTCCTTCAATGTTGCTGTTTAAGAAACCTCACCCACTTGTTGGACACTTAAGACTTGTGTTTATGTCTTTGTCATGGAGAATTCTAGTAAACATTTTTTCACAAATTTGGGCTAATGTGTAATATGTCTTCATTTTTTTAGTACCTTGTTAGTGTCTATAACTAGAAGTGGGTGTTGGCCATGTGGGATTGAGTAGCAGATGTGGGGAGAACATGTTCTTTTGTAACTTTGTTTTGACTTCACAATTATGCCCTCATTTATAACTTTTCAAAAAAAAGAGAGGATAAATTATGGATATGAAAAAGGCCTTACCGTTATCCTCACTAGCCATTGATACAACTGTATGGATGTTTTTAGTGGTAAAGCATAGACCTACAAGTCAATAAAGATCATGGTTATATCTTTAATTCTCATCTTGTTTGATATTGTTGGAATTATTCCATATAAGTTTGGCTATTGATAACTGCATTGTGGCCAGGCCTTTGATTGAGAACACAACAATTTGTGGAAACAATTGTTGCTTATAATTAATTCTAATCTTATATTCATTTTTTCCTCATACCCTTAATACTTAATCCCTTACCTAAACCATCATTATCACCAACTCACCACCACTACCATCATCACACCCACAACCTCCATTGCTGACAGCATCACTATTGCATATGTTACCTCATAGCTACAAATGCTATCTCCACCACTGCTAGCACCACCAGCCATCCTACCTATACCACTTCTCCTCCACTGCATGTGTAAATACCACCTCTTACTCTACTAGCACATCACAATTAGAAATGCATTAACAATTGGAAATATGCTCATGATTGCTTGAATGGTTTTCTAATTTCTGTCATAATGTCATACCTTGCAATGGAATCCAATTGGAAATGCATTAACAATTCAATGAAAGCAATGCAGATATTTCGTATCACATTGGACTTCATCGGTATGTTTACTCTCTCTCTCTCTCTCTCTCTCTCTCTCACTCACACACACACACACACACACTAAGTGTTATAGCTAGGATGTGTTTTCAATTGTGTACTTAGTGTTTCTAAAAACTATGGCTTAGGAACCCAATGAAATGTTTTCTAGAGTTGAATATGAAACAATGAAATTAGTATTCCTTGCAACTTGTTGTACTTAACTACTTATTTGAGATGAAGTTATTGAATCCATTTACAATTCAATGAACTGGATTCTGATTCATTGATTTACCTTAAGCCTTTAAGGACAAGTGATGCTTGTTTATTTGTGAATATTGTGCTATTATCAGTCTATTCCATGATGATTAAGTGAGAAGGTGGGACATAAAGCCTGAATAAAGGTTTTTTTATTTTTTTATTTTTTTATTTTGGGGTTCTCAGTTGAGGCTAAAGAACTAAAAGTTTGGTTTCTTCTCCCTGCAAGTGTTGGTTGGTTTGTAGGCTGCATGTACAGAATTTCAATGATGTCTTAAAGATTTTGAAGTTAAGACTTTGTTTCTGTTTTAGATAGGACCAAATTTGATATAGGGTCCAAACTTTGGAACTTTGATAACCATTTCATTGCTCTTTGAGGGATATTAGAGGATGTCAACATGGCAGTTTCATCAGTGTTGGACCGTAGGCTAAACCCTCCTATGATTTCCAATTATTTTTTTCATAATTTACGGGGAAACCTACCTATCATTGTACTATGTGCAAGTGGTCAATATGGGAAGGAGTGTGTGTCAGGAAGTGGCATCATGTAATAATGTTAAGATGTGTTATGATATGAAACATTTAGGATGGCAGGACTTGGTGTGATAGAGATGTGTTTGTTACTCTTCTGACTGAAAGCTGGCTCCTTGAGAAATTCATTCATGAACTGATAGCAGATGGCATTTTATTATAGCATTAATAATTTTGATTATATTTATTGTTATTGTTGCTGCAGCCACTTCAAAATTATGGGAGTGTGGACTTTATTTCGAGCCTCATGGCCAAGACGAAATTTCAAATGAGGTGTGCTGCTTTATCATCCTATAGGAATTAAATTTATGTTTTTTACTGGCTTTTTATTGTTTTTGTTTTATTACGCCTTTAAATCAGTCTCTTGCAAGTCATATATTGTTATTCTTTAAAATTGTTGGTAGAGAGGATATATAGAAAAAAATAAATAAATACTGTTGCGAGAGAATATATTACAGTGGTAAGATCAATCTATCATGCAGTTCGTAATTGAACTTTGCCATTAGCCAAATTATCATTTATAAGGTTGACAGCTTTTGGACTCTGACAGAACTAGGTGCATATTGGAGGGAATTGTTGAAGGCAATATTGTTTTTATTAGTGGGACAAATTCAATTGGAGTGATTGATGATGACTTTATTTATGCCACTTTGGATTGGTGCATGGCCTCCTGATAAGTGTGACTATGGAACTTGTAGCTGGGGAAATGCTTCTCTTCTTAATCTAGTAAGCTCATTATACTTTTCATGGTTTTCTTTCTCTTGTTTTTTCCACAATCACTTTTAGTTTTCTTGCTTCCCAAACACTTAAAGAAATCAAGGCATGACTAAGGACTGTTTAGCATTTTTGTCTGCAATCTCTGCACAAATTGTAGGAGTTCCTGTTATTCAATTAATATGATAGGGGTCATCTTGCAAGAAAAATAGAGAAAAAATGGCTTCTAATATCGATGATTGATACTAATGTAACAAGCAAGCCACATGTACATACAAGTTTTCCTTATCCTAATTTTTTTATTCTTTTTTTTTTTTCTTTTTCTGTAGGATCTAAGCAACCCAATTTTGTTAAATGCCATCCAAGGTATGAAAACATTCGGATAAACCTTTTATACTCAGTGAAAAACTTATTATCAATCGGAAGCCAAGTTCAAACTGTTATTTGATTCTATTGCAGCATTTTCTCCCTTAAAAATTAGAATGGGTGGCACTTTACAAGATAAAGTCATATATGAAAGACTAGGCGATCAGAAACCGTGTAGCCAATTTGTAAAAAATAACTCAGAGATGTTCAGTTTCTCCCAAGGTTGTTTGCCCAGAAAATTAAGTTCAAGAGACCCTTCACTTGGTAATTTAAGTTATTGAGGAAATTCAGGATCTTATAAATTAGGAGATGAATTAGGATTTGTGATTTTCTTGGAAATTTTATAAAAAAGACCAAAACAATAATTTGAGAAAAACCCATCTTCAGAAACTAATTTAACAGTTTACCTATTTAAACACAAACATAATCAAACAGAGGACTGTAGAAGAACAGAACTTACTCAGTGCTTGAGTTTTCCTCCGGCGATCAGGTGTCAAGAAAATAGTAGAGGGAACAGTCTTTGCAGTCCTTCCAGGTTCTGGACCAATTAAAGTGAAGTTCTTGGGAAGTTTCACTGTCTTGTTTGAAGTACCGGCGAAGCCAACGCTAACCTGGAAGGCAGAGACAGAAGCTGTAGGGTCTTGGCCCCATGATGCCACAACTCCACCTTTGCAGCAATTTGAGAATTGTTGGTTGTAAGGAACACCAGGGAGCAAGTCCACAACTGTGGGGTTTCTCTTGCAACAATGTGGGTTGTTCCCTTTGAACTTGGAGCAGTCTCCTTGCTCTGTGGCTTGAGCTCCCACCATTGACCATATCACTTATTTTTTAGCCCATGTCCATCCTAAGGTCCAAAATGTATAATATACATATACATATAGTTATATTATATGTATAAAAATCAATAAAACATACATTTTTATACATATAGTTATATTATATGTATAAGATTTTTATACACAACATCAATAAAACATACATTTTTATACATATAGTTATATTATATGTATCATGTGACATCACATACATCACTCAAAATGTATATACATCTCCACATACATTTTTATACCAAAACACGCATATCTGAAACTTTTCACATTAACTCTGTAGCATGCAAAGGCAGATCACTTTGTGTTGAACAGATACTCATGAAACTAGGAGGAAGATGACACTAGATTACTCACCTATTGCCAAGCTACTTTTCCCACACTAGCAGAGGCCCATGTGCTTCTAAGCATAAGATTTGTAGAAGCAATTTTTGCCAGGATTTTAAAAAAATTCCTTTTATATGCTACAGTGAGAATGAGTCTTTAAAAGGTCAAAAGCTCCTCAATTAAATGTTTTATGAAGAAACAGCAGGCAGAATAAAGTATAAAAGATCTTAGAAACACTGAAATTTCTCCTCACATTAGATTTTTTGGCTTCTATGGTTTCTTTTAAATCAGTAGTTCCTTGTTTTCTTCTTTAAATCAAATGAAGTATTACCATTCATGCTATCAAAATATGATACATTGCTTCATACAACACATTATTATTACCCCACGAATTCCTCAGTATTGCCTCTGTAATTGATGATAATGCATTCCTTTAGATGCCATAACATATTATTGAGTATACAGCTTTTACTTTTCAGCTTTTACTTTTCAGAATTATTCATTTGCTTTTTTTTTGTTTTTTTATTTAATGGAAAGTTGTTGGAGCTTGGAACTGTGGCATTTGGCATGGGACTTGATAAGAAGGACATTGGAACTGTATGAATGAAAATCAAACCCATGATTTTAGTTTGATTTGTGTCATTTTAACATGAAACGATGCCCAAAATTTTGTGTATCTGTGGCGAGTCAGTACTCTGTTTTGGATGCTGAAAGGATCGAGAGGATTGATGATAATACCTTTAGGTGTTATTTTATTGACAAACATATTCAATTTTTGTGGAAGAGCAACCCAATGATTCAATTTTTGTTCAATTGTATTGACAAACATAGTATGGATTACATTTTGATCATCAATGGTTTAAACTTTGAATGGCATGTTTTGGATTCAATTTTGAAGGGTATTATGATTGTAGCATGTAGGATATATGATACAAGTTTTCGAAAACAGGAAAATTGTGAAACAATGTGCGCTACTTAGAGTATTAGGGACGGTAATTACCATCGCTAAATGAACTCATGCAACAATTTAATAGTGACGGTAATTACTGTCACTAAAGATTGAACAACGACTGAATTTACCATCCCTAAAAGTCTAAGTTATAGGGACAGTATATACTGTCCCTAAATGTGTGTAATAGTGACAGTCTTTACTGTGCCTAAAAGTCAAACAAATAGCGACAGAACACCTTTATTGTCGCTAAAGCCTTTAGCGATGGGGGCAGTGGCAATAGAAATTTAGGGGCGGAAATTCTGTTGCTAGAGGGCTTCAGCGATAGTATTAAGAGTTTTAGCGAAGTATTTTTCCGTCGGTAAAAGTCATATTTTTTGTAGTGAATACATGAACATGAGCTAATTAACACCTTTCATTGGTTTACATATTAACTAACAAGTTTAGAACTTTCAACAAACTTGGAAACTAGAGCTTTTAATAACACCCCAACAGAAATAAAAAAGGAAAACATGAAAAAGAAAGGATATTGGTGTAAAGATTGCAGGCATAGGTCCATCCACATAAGTCTCAAGCACCAAGCGTCCGGCTCTCATTCTTCATACCAGATCGCATTTTAAGCTTAAACTCGCGCAAATTCCTCACTAGCCAATAGTGAAAGCGAGCAAGGAAAATTAAACCGACTGTGCCAATAACTCCAAACCAAACCAAAAGCGTCAATCCATACGTAATTACCGACAAGGCACTTGCTGCCACCATAATCATCCCAACCAGGTACGCAAGTGCCATAAATACGACGGCCATACACATTGTTACTATGAAAGCCCACATAATGAACTTATTCCTTAGAGGAAATCCACTTATAATCAAAAGGATAGTGGTCAATGAGGCAACCAATGAATATGTGTTGAAATTTAAGAATACTTTGAAGCGGACTGGGTAAACATAGGCCAATACAGAAGTTCCAGCGATACATGGCGGATAATTACTAGAACAAGCTGAACTCTTATCAGTTGAGTCTTCTTCCCATACACCCCCTGGTGGGTTCATTACAGCTTGGAAGCTCATGCTTGCTAACACTGTAGCCACCAACATTAGCGTTTGCTGTGTCTTTTCATACCACTTCTCACCATGGCTGGTGCTCAAGTATTTCATCAATTTCCATATCTTTGACATTTTCTTTGGTCTTACTATTTCATTGTGCTGATGGTCAGCTACTTCTTCTTCTTCTTGTGGTGGTAGTGGTGGTGTTGTTATGAGTTCGTTGGCTCTTCGAACTCCAGCTTCACGAAGGAAGTATAGGACTTCCATTCCTTTGACATCCCTTGGACAATGCTCTAACACATCCAATGCCGTTAAACCATTCTTGTTCATGGCATTTTTATTTGCCTCCACTCCGCTTTTTGAAAGCAAGTATTCTACTATCTGCCCCCACATGAAAATATGTTACTACACATTTACATGTTTTATGCATCTTCGAGCTAGTAATGCTAGATGGACCAAATCTTAAATCAAAATATACTTTTAAACCAAATGATGTACGTGACTGTAAGATAACTTCTTTATTTTCATTCATTTGGTTTTAAAAATATATAGTCTAAGATTTGGTCAACTTAGCATTTTTCTTCATGTTCTCATTGTTTGTTTGCACCATTAAAACTCCATTTGGCTGCTGAAAAAACTTGTTAGAATAGAATTTGAAACTCAGACTCCTAGCTAATTACATGCATAACAAAAAATATAAGTTCTATGTATGTGAAGTACGTACCTCCTGCTGCTTCAGGATTGAAGCGAGGTGCAAGGTAGTATTGCCATTGCTGTCTTGAGAGTTGAGAAACTCATCGACGTTGCTCACCGATTCCACCAACAATTTGAGAACTTCAAAGCAACAACAATTAACAGACAAGTGCAAAATGGTCTCACCATGCTCCAGGGTCTCCCGAGTTGAATTGGGTTGTGCCGTGATCAACTTTTTTATGACTCCTAGTCTTCCTTTAATTACTGCAAGGTGGAGAGGGATTCTCCCATCTCCATCACGAACATTGCACATATCAAGATTTACGTACAATAACTCTTGCACAATGTCATCGTTGCCCTCAGCCGAAGCCAAGTGAAGAGGAGAGCGCCTCCGGGAGTCTAACCCTGTGGCGAGTTTAGGCTTTTGATTCAAAAGTGCTTTTGTGAAATGTAGGTGACCCCGTAGGGCTGCTATGTGTAAAGGAGTTTCATGGAACCATGTAACTGCATCTCTATCCAGAATGAGTTTATCTTCTTGGATTAATGCATTTAAGGTGTCTACGCACCCACTTAGCGATGCTTCATACAACCTTCTCTCCATCTCTCTCTCTCTATATATATATATATGTGTGTGTGTGCATGTGCGCGTGTGCGTGTGGGTGTGAGGGTGTGTGCGTGATGGTATTTATAGGTATGCTTTATGCTCCCACCTAGTGGTTGATGAGAATGGTCAGTGGACAAAATCTCTTGATTGTTGAGAAAATTAATCATAAAAATTTAGCACATACTATATGAGTTTCGCAGAAAACATAACAATGAGAAATTAAAGAAATAAATTTATTAGTCTTCTAATGCATTCAAGTTGTCTACGCAACCGCATGTTTCCAACTTCTTCTAGACATTTGTGGCTTTGAATATTCTCGATATACGTATTCAAGTTGAATACGTACAGTGCTTAAACACCATCCCTTCTTCGTCCGTTACTAAAATGTACCATGTTTCTACAAAATGCATCAACAATGACAAAGGGTGGAAATTTCTGTGATAGCTTCGAGCCGATGAGACACGGTGGATTGACCATTCCCCATATGCAGTATATGTATTCAATAGGCTAGGGGTCGATATCCTTGAACAGGACATATACGTACTAAATATATACGGAGTATGATTTTTGTTTAAGTGTACGTCCTTTTAATTCAATGAATTACGTCCTATTTCACAATTTTGCCAAATCAAGTAAGAGAAGACCGAGAATTAGTCCAACGTTTAATGAACGACTTGATAGTTAGTACCCAAAAGCAGCCCAATTCAAAGAGATATATCCGAAATTCTGATTTATTTACGTACTCTTTTCAATTCCAAGACATTTTCAATTGAGCACAAGTATTTTGGGGTGCGTAATGGAAGTGATCGATAATATAGAAACATGATTTATTATATGCAAAATATTTGATATGAAAATTTATATGATATACTATTAAAAAGTATATGTACGTATTTGAGTGTATGGAAGTATTATAAATTATAGAGATGTAGAGATGCACAGAGCTCCCAGGATATAGGAAGACTCACAAGATGATGCTTAAACTTGATTACTTTTACGTTACAATTGATTACATCTCTACAACTCATTTTATGTACTTATCATCATTAATATACTCACATAATCCTAAGTTCTTTTCTTTTCTCCAAACAACTCGATCTTAATATTCTAGGACTCTACAATCTTCTAGATGATATGTATTTACCACTTTCTAAATATTTCTTAAACACCCCATAATATTTAAATTGTGAATTACCATTATTTCCAATAGCTCATAAAGGCTAGGGGTCGATATCCTTGAACAGGACATATACCTACTAAATATTTATAATATTTGAATTTTAGTATACGTCGTTTTAATTCAAGACATTGTCAATGAATTTAAGTGTACGCGGTTTTAATTTAATGAATTTAAGTGTACATATAGCTACAATATATATATATATATCGAATTGGATATCCTGAGGGACGTCGCTCATGAGCGACTCCGTCAATCCTGAGGGATGCAAATGTGTGTGGTTTAGATTGTAAAATCAATTTCAAAGTTGCAGGCGCTGTCGGTGGAGCGAGAAAAGTAACTAAGTTAGATTGAGAAATATATTAAAGTTAAATTGGGAAATAGTTTATTAGATGATACCTGCCACTTCTCACTAACGATAATTGGATTCCAATTATCGATTATATGGCTGACAGAAATTCTATGAAGTGAAATAGAATTAAACCAAGGCTGCCCGAAATTGTATGAAGTGAGATAGAATTAAACCAAGTGTGCTGATAACACAGAATAATAAAAATGATATGGCAAAATGAACAGATTGTTTTTAATTTCCAAATAAACTGATTGTTTTTATATTTTATAAACTTAATTCCCAAAAATATAGTTTATTTGGACATTAATAGTTATAATTTTTTTTATTGGCTCGGTAATGACTTTAATATTCAGATAAATTGATATCATATCCCAACCATCAAGCCTCCCATTATGATATTTTGCCGTTCCCAATCAATAAATTGATATCATATTCCAACCAATACAATTAGTTAAAAAAAAATTCAAATATTGCAATCACAAAAATAAAATTTAACTAGGTTTAAATGAGCACTAGACATGCGAATTATTAAATTTTGTTTGTATTTTATAACTGTTCTTATTAATTTATTTTAAAAATTTATGTTCGGACAAGTCACATGTGAATAGTACAAGTAAATGAATACCAAGTCCACTCATCTATATAAACCATATTGATGCCACGAACTGGACATCTCAATCAAATACATTTTTTTTTACCGAACTATGAATCCAAGAAGCTATACCCCTGTGATTTATATCGAAGTTGCGGTCGTATATAGCATCTTGATGATGACTTTAGTTATTCCTTGAATCCGCGAGAGCGGCAAAGCGAGGCCACACTTTCGAAAATGCGTGAGGAGTGGGAGTATCGGGTACATGAAGCTCAAAATTTAGTGGAGGACCTACGCCATTGGGGGGCTCCTATTCCACGTCGAAAAGCAATTGCACTCCCAAGGGGGGATTTTGCTGAACTTAGACGAGCACTTAGCATCATACGTGAGGAGAACAATCGTATGGCTGCCCGAAGATACTGCTATTATTTTCTAAAAACAGCGAGAGATAATGCTGATGCAGAAGGTAGAGAGTTATCTCAAGAGCAAACTAACCAAATATTATCATGCTCTGAATTTCCATCTGATACCCCCGTGTCCGACGAAGATTCAGATTGATTAGTATTATCATTTGTATTTCTAAGTAGGTAGTTTATCTTTTTTCTTGCACTAATTATGTACTTTTACATTATTGCACTTTAATAAAAGTGAGGCTAGTTCGAAAAATTGAAATATGATAATTATATATTTATAACTACCTTTCAAATATCATATTACAGATAGCTGATGCATATAAAATTAAAGTAATACATTTCTAGAAATTTAGTCTTCATCCGATATGTAGGTGTCGGAAAGGTAGTACGATTTCTCTGTTACTTCGTACATTTCTGCGCTAGTTAAATCCCTCCCATTATCAGCAGCAGCTTCACGTGTAAGATCTATTATGTAATACCGACATCTACGAATCAGCATTCTATTGTTCTCTTCACGAATTTGAATTATAGCATCCACGTAATTATCTACATTTCGACGTTCCATAGTCAACGAATACCTACGTGGGATTGGTGCATTCAAATTACGTAAATCTTCAACAAGTATCTCTGACTCACGTACGCGCCGCGGCCATTCCCTTCTAACAGCTGCATAAAATTCACGTCGATCAGTTCTCCACCATTCATGGTACGTATTCAATCCTCCCAATAGCCACATCCGATCACTGTTCTTAATTTCACTTACTGCTACTTTTAATTCATTCTCCATTGCGTATAAAGCGAAATAAAATAACCTTACTCAATTATCAGTGTCTACATTGACAAAAAAAATATTTGATAAATTTTAATAAAAATAAAAAAACAAAACAAATAGTAACAGTTGTTACCATAATATGAAATAAGTCTAACTGCTTGCCTATTATTAAGATAACATTTCATTATGCACATATGAAGATTAAGAGTATTCATTTTTTTTTTACGGTTATAAGAAAAGAAAAAAATAAATGGATATTCACATACCTATCTCTTGATTTGGAGATGAGAAGATTTCAAACTCAGAATGATCCGTTTGCTAACTTGGGTTTTTCCTTTCCTTTTAGATCTCGCTCTCTCTGAGAGTAAATAATAATTGTTATTATGCAGTTTTGGACAAAATATATAAATGCCTCTTTAATCATTGTATCTAAAAATTGAAACCATATTAAATTTGAAAATAAATAAACAAAACAATACTAAACAATAACATGCGACTCACTACCAAATTCGAACCTTGGATTGGAATTTGCTTTCAGTGAGTTGAAAATACTTTCCAAACTCACCCACTATGTATGTCAATATATAGCATAAATTGCAAAGGTTCATAATTTTTTTTACATTTGTGGATTGCACCTTTCTAGTAATTATTAGTGGCACCTTCACATGTTAAAATCACTATTAATTATTAGTGGCACCTTCACATGTTAAAATCACTATTGCTTTACGAGATTCTCATCATATCTATCACGTATATATATCAAAGTATCTTCTACTCCACTGACATCTATTTTTTGTCACATATTAAAAGATAAACTTTTCAGTCATATATCCAATAATTAGGTCGATTACACTTCACTTTCAATACATTCACGGGTCTGAGTGCAGGAAACTGTACTTGTCCTAATACTGCATTCAATACATTCACGGGTCTGAGTGTAGGAAACTGTACTTGTCCTAATACTGCATTGTACTTACCATGTCATGGAGTTTTCATGTTACAAGTCTTTTTTGTGGACACGTGATTTTGAGGAGATCCTGTAGGTATTTGTAAACTGATTTCAATCCACTGCTCCCTCAAATGCATTTTGAACTTCAATAACTTCTAATGTCCAAATAAACTGTGAATTCTTATATATTTGTTTTTCTTATTTTTTTTTTACTATAATACCCCTCTTACAATATAAAATTATAAATAATTTTCAAATTTATATATACTCCTCAATCATACACATATTTCCTTAAAATTTTACATAATCCCCCTCATCGAATTCAGATACTAGAATATCTAAATTTATTAAGATTTACAAATTTATTTATTTCAAAGTCTATGCATCATATATTTAATACTATCTACTAAGAATAACTTTTACATTTATTTTAAGTCATTCATTATGACCTTGATATCTTTATTCACAAAATTCCAAGACCCAGTAATATATTGCCCATAATAATATTCCAACAAATATATATTTTTTAGTATTTTAAATTTTTTTTTTGCTAATAATGACCTTATGTAAAAAAATACATTTAATTTCAAATTAATAATATTTTCTATGCTCCTAATTGTAAATCTTAAAATTGATTAAGTGAAATATACAAATTTTTATTTAATTATTTTTATATTATTTATGGATTTTATAAGTTCATGGTTTTTAATTTTTGACAAATTTTCCTTCATATTTCTACATTTTTAGCTAAGGTTGATTTAAAATATTTTGAATCATGCTAGAAACATTTTGAATATTAATAATAATTTTTAAATTCACATAACTATCAGTAAAATCTTAATTGGAAAAATTTGAAATTGTATGTATCATAATTTAAAAACTATATACTAATATTAAATTTTAATTTAATTTTAACTCATTCATTTTGACCTTCATATCTGTATTCACTGTATTCCAAGACTTAGCAATATGTTGCACATGATAATATTCCAACAATTTTATACTCTTATCTAATGTATTTTTTTATTTATTTGGTTAAAATTACATTATCTAAAAAAATACATTTAATTTCAACTTTTTCATTTTTTATATACTCATATTTGTAAATCTTAAATTTGATTTAGTCAAATATACATAGATTTATTTGAAATTTAATTATATTTTTTTTTGGATTTCATAAGTTCATGTTATTTAATTTTTTTATTTTTTCATTCATAAAATTGAAATATATTTTGCCCTCGTTCATTTTTAATAATTAGAATTTGTTAGAACCATTTTGTTGATTGCTTATAATTTTTAATTTCACATAACTATCAGTAAAATCTAAATTTATTTATTTGAACTTGTATGCTTCAGAATTTAAGAACTATCCAATAAGATTAAATTTTAATTTTATTTTAACTCATTCTTTTTGACCTTCATTTCTATATTCACTGTGCTCCAAGACCCAGTAATATGTTGCCATGATAATATTCCAACAATTATAAAGAGCTATCCATTTTATTTTTATATTTTTTTGGTAAAAATACCATTTTGTAAAATTATAGTTTGAATTTCAACTTTGAAATTATTTCTATACTCCTATTTCTAAATCTTTCAATTGATTAAGTCAAATTTACAAACATTTAATTTAATTATATTTATATTCTTTATGGATTTTTTAAGTTCATGTTATTTAATTTTTTAATTTTTTCCTTCATATTTCTTCATTTTTTTCTACTGTTGATTTTTATTTGTTTGAAAATGGTAGAACCATTTCGAATATTAAATCAATTATTTAAATTCACATAAGTATCAGTAAAATTTAAATTTCATGCTTTTTGGTGATTTTTACGTTATGTTAAAAATTAATTTTACTTTAAACTTTCAAATTACTTGTATACGCCTAATTGTAAATCATAAAATTGATTTACACAAATAGAGATAAAAAATTTATTCCACATATTTATTACATTAATTGATTTTAAAAGTTACCCTATTATCGATACTAGTAGGGCTATTATCGAGAATAGGCTAACT